>PJEM01007069.1:89029-101649 GCA_004023845.1 Helogale parvula | reverse complement strand
TGGGGCCCAGGAGTCTGCACATTTAACAAGCCTTCCGGATGACTCTGATGCTGGCTGAAGCTGGAGAGCCATCCCTCCAAATGCCTGGCACATAGCAGGTGTTCAGGAAATACCCGAGGACAGACTGGCCAGATGCCCTCCACTACACCTGCTTACAAAGCACAATCATCAGCTCATTGAGATGACACCGTGGGGGGCCCTCTGAGAGCTATGGGCAGCACTGGGAAGGGATAAAAGGCTCCAGGGAGCCCCAGGTCAAGGGTGTATACTGTGCCTGCAGCCCTTGGGTTGGGGACCAGAGGGCCACAGTCCAATCTGCTGGAACCTGCTTATTCCCCATTACCGAGGAGCAAAAACAGCGGGCTGCTTCTGCGCTATGGGTCTTTGGGGTCTGCGAGACGCATGGCCTGGGAGACCTCGTTGAGTGGGTAGGGCCTGGGAGTGAGTGGGATGGGCTAGATCCCTGGGTCTTGACCCTGACATCCACTCACTTCTTCACCCCTATATTGCATCCTGTATACGCTAGTCCCGAGTCCAGCTTTCCTGAGCCCCTCCCTCTGGGTATTACCTGGTCACTGGGGAATAGCAGGGACCATGACCAACCCCCCCCCCCCTCCCAAGACCACACGGTTCAGCGGTGTGAGAAGCAGCTGACTGAGCCGAGTTCCTTGGCCATGGAAGGCAAACTAACTCGGCCGGAGTCCGCTGCTGGGTTTACCAGCCGTGCAAGCTTGCCCCGGGGCTTGGCCCCTCTGCTGCAAGACGCGGTCTGCAAGTCATCTGGCCCAGGGTAGACTTCCAATAACTGCTAGTCTCACAATTACTAAGAGAGGAGAGGGAATGGAAGCAGCTAACCATACGGAGGTGAGGGTTTGCTCAAGGTCTGCAGAAGTACCAGCCCCGGCTTCGGCTGGTGGCCTGTGGTTAAGGGCGAGTTTCACAAAGGAGAGGGAGTTGGGCTTCACGTTGAAGGACAGGTGGCTGATCACCAAGCAAACGGAAGGGGAGGCCATCCCAGGCAGAGGAACCCGTGGACAAAGGCATGGAGGTGGGGCCTCAAGGTTATCCTGGGAGTCCAGCGTGGTTAGAGTATGGGGCCGGGGGAGATCCGCCTGGCAGCCTGGGCCAGGACGTGAAGGCCTCCAGTGTCTCACCAAGGAGCCTGAGCTCGATTCAGAAGGCTGCGGGGAGCCATGGGCTAGGGCATGGAGAGCCCTAGGGGTTCTCAGGGTTGGCAGTACCCACGTTTTGGGCTGGATGATTCTCTGCTGTGGGGGCAGTCCTGTGTATCACAGGATATTAGCAGCATCCTGGCCTCTACCCACCCTGCCCCCTGTAATTGTGACAATCCCAAATGTCTCCAGACATTGATAGATGCCTCTTGCAAGGCAGGGGGGCAGAATGGCCCCTTGATTTTCAAACTGTTGGGCCAGGGGGAAATGGCATGACTGCCTTATGCTTTTGAAAGCTGGCCCTGACCACACCACGGAGCACATTTAGAGGCACAGAGCCTGAAGGGCAGAGGACCAGTTGGGAGGCCACTGGAGCATCACAAGGGAGAAATGGCCATGGCCAAAGTCATGGCTGGAGGAAAGGAGCCAAGGATCCAGGGAGCCAGGGTGTTAAGGGGACTCCCTGTGCAGTTGCTGAGTTTTAGCAGGTTTCCCACCGGCAGGTACAATATGGTGGGTGCCGAGACCAAATCCCATCTTGAAGAGAGAGAGAGAGAGAGAGAGAGAGAGAGAGAGAGCTCACCCAGAACTTGCCATTGCCCATTCCCAGCCTGGAAAGGTGTTGGGTTTGGAGAACCAAAGAGAAGAGACTTGGGGAGAGGTATCGCCATTGTGCTGAGCGCCCCCTGCTGCCTCTTGGGACAGGGGGTACTTCCCTTGGTCTTGGGCAAAGCAGGAGGGGCTACAAAGGACCCCTCTGACAGCTGGATATCTAAGGAGTTTAGGGCCCACAAGACTGACCGGAGGCTCTTGTCTGTTTTGTGCGCTGCTGAGTGCCCAGCACCCCATGGCCAGCACCACAGGTTCTCCATAAAGGTTTGTGACATGAGTTTGAGCCTGAGGCTAGATGGGCCTGGGATGGCAAAGCTGGGGGCAAGCAGGGTGCACGAGGGGTGGGCTGGGCTGGTGAAAAGCAAAGGGCAATCATGGACTCCAGAGAAGAAGCCAGCTTTGGGGTCATCCCTAATCTAAAGTCCTTCCTGTGGGGGAGGAGCCCTCAGCAGGAGAAGCCTGAAGACCATCATTTATGTTGGAGACCAGGGGATATAGTCAGCTGTGGCCAGCAGGAGGCTCAGGCATCTCTAGTGCTGGGGAGTCTCAGTCGGAGGCACTACCAAGAAAGCCTTTGAGATGCCTGCAAAAATGCCTCCAGAGAATGAACCAGAAACTGCCTCCAAGAGGCCCCAGTGTGAGAGGGGCGGGTGCCATGCATCACGGTGCCCTTTTCTCCATAAACCTTCTCCCCAGTCAAACCTGGCAGGGTCCTGAGAGAAGTCACCAGATCCTCCCCCTCCAAGGCAGGTTCCAAGCCTGGAGCCATCTGGAGAAAGCTCCACACTGGTAAGAGACTGGAGTTCGAATGAGTCCCCAGGACAGGACTGGACTCGACTGTGAGAAATCGGAGGGGTATTTGTGGCCTGAGATGCCTAGCAAAGCTGTAGAACCTGCCCAAAATTTCATGCAGACGCTGGGAAAATACAGATTCCGACATCGAGCATAGTGGAGGATGTGCCTTTGTCCTTGGACCAGTGCCAGCTGGTGGCCTATGTTCAGCAACAGGCCCCACCAGGCTCCTGCTCTCTACGGCAGTGGGCTGACCCCACAAACTACATTTCCCAGGTTCCCTTGTCAAATGTTTTCAATCTTCGGTTCGGCCAATGGGAGGCACCGGTGGGAGATGAGTGCATGAAAGGAAGGGAGAAGCCAGGATATTTCCTTTGTGCTTCACAGGGTGTCTCCAGCGGTGGCTCTGTGGCCGCCATGGTTCCAGAGTCCCCCAGATGCCCCGGCTCCTGGCTCTGGTGGCGCCATCTCCAGCCACAGGGGTGGTGGCAGCTTTTTGTAGTTGTTCATCTCAGGGTTCTCTTTCCTTCTTCTAACTGTTCTTTTAATTCCTTTAACATCTTTATAATTAATTCCTCTGTATTAAAAACAGTTTATGGAACAGCACCTGGGTGGCTCAGCTGGTGAAGCATCCGACTCTGGTCATGATCTTATAGTTCGTCAGATCGAGCCCCGTGTTGGGCTGTGTGCACTGACAGCACAGAGCCTGCTTGGGACTCTCTCTCTCTCCAAAAATAAACAAACACACTTAAAAAAGTAAATATCTTTGATAGACTCACTAGGCAGAGGTTTGCTTCTCTATTGACTCGGCTGTCACCTACCCTTGGGTCCACCGATGGAGTTGGGATGGGAGGTGGGGTCCCAGGAGGATCCCCACATTTGGGTGGTGAAGGCGCCTTCGCTGGGACGGGCAGCCATCGGATGAGCCAGTGGGACCCATTGGGTTTGAGAGGCATCTGGGTCATCCATGGAGAACCATTTGCCCATGCATCCCCCGGGTGACACCCCACTCCTGGTCTTTGGCTCTCTCTTCCAGATCAGGAGGTCCTCAAAACTGCCAGGCGAGACTAGTAAGGGCCAGAAGAGATCTTCATGCTAGTTTTACAGGCTGACTCTCTGTGCAGAGTCAAGTTTGTGGGCTGTGCCAGCCGCACCCTCAGCGTGGCCTAGCTCTCAGAAATGTTTGGGAACCAGGTAATTTCCCAGACTCCTGGTCAGGAGATGGGATTTTCCACCCCGCAAGTCACTTCCCAGTTTCATTCGGCGCCTAGAAGCACCAACCTTGCTATCTCCATCTTGGAGGTTGGTGGCCCAAAGCAGAGGTCCCTGTCCCTCTGAGGCAGCCTGCAGTGAGGGAACAGGGGAACAGAATAGTCTCCTGTGGCCCTGCCCACCCCACTCCTCAGGAATGCCCTATATCCTGGGGCAAGGACTCCCAGGTCTGGGGGAATAAGTTCTGGCCACAGGGGGCTGGCTCTTGCTTTAGAGTTGTGGCTCAAAGAGGGTGCAGAGGGTGGATAGAGCGAGTGCTTGGTCATGATGGGAGCCCCAGGGGAGCCAGCCAGACCTCATGGCCCTTGGCCTCGGCCTTCTCTGGATGCCCTCAATTTCCTGGACGGCTTTCTGCCCCGGCCTTGTTTACTTGTCTGTCACCTGGACGGGAGACTTAAGAAGGAAGGCACGGCAGGGTCTGGCTCCCTCTGAGAAGGGCTTAAAGAATGCTTAAGGCCAGGGGCATCTGGCTGGCTCCGTCGGTGGAGCATGCAACTCTTGATCTCAGGGTGGTGAGTTCAAGCCCCGCATTGGGCATGGAGCCTACTTGAAAAAATGTTTAAGGATAAATGAACAAACGAATAATAGTAATAGTCAATTCACTATACACAGCTTATTAAGTTACATACACATTTTGTAAGCATACATACAAGTTATGTATTAATCTTCAGAAAATGTAACTCTGAGGATAATGCAGACACAACCTCAGATGGTCTGGCTCTAGTCCTAATGAGTGGATTACATAGAACACTGGTGGTCCCCTAGAGCTAGTGTCACCTTTGGGAGACGTTTTTCCAACTTAGGGTCCTATCCGCCACACGAGTGGGGAGCCTGCGGGAGGTGGGAGGGGTAGCTGGATGCAGGGCAGGCTGAGCGGCACAGCCTGGGGGCAGCACCAGACCCGGTGGAGGGTGACTCCGAGGGGAAGGGGCACAAGAAGGAGGTGGGGCTGGAGGTGGAGGAGTCCCCCCCCCCCGAGAGCGGGAGCCCCGGGCGGGGTGGGGGTACGAGCCAGAGTAAGGATGCGGGGCCCGCCCCCGGGGAGGGGGCGTGGGCGGAGGCGTGGCTTAGAGGCTCCGCCCCGCCCCGCCCCGCCCCGCCCCCCCACCTGCCTCCTTCCCGCCGCCCCAAAGCAGGCTTTCGCTTTCCGTCCGAGGCGCCGGAGGCAGCGGAGCGCGGAGAGGAGGCGCGAGGGCCCGAGGGCGCGACAGCCAGGGGCCGCCGGACCCGCCCGCGCTCCCGCCGCCGCCCGCAGCATGGCGCCCGCCTCCCTCTGGGCCGCGCTGGCCGTCGGACTGCAGCTCTGGGCCGCGGGGCGCGCCGTGCCCGCCCAGGTGGGTGACTCGCGCGGCCCTCACGCCCACCGGTTGGCGCGCACTCCCCTCCCCCATCCCGGGGCGCCGCGTCGGAGCTCGGGGAGACCCCTGCTGGCCGACCCGCTGGCACCCCCGCCCCCCGCCGCGAGGCCTGTGTGGCACACGTGCGCTCCGGCCGTGAACTTGGGCCCCCGCGGCCCCGGGGCGCAGCCCGGCCCCTCTGTCCGCGCAGACCCGGGCGTTTGGGGCCAGCCGGCCGGCCCTGGGCTGATCCCCGCGAGAGCCTGGCCTCCAACCCAGACACCCCTGCGACGGCGGGGGTCGGGGGCTCCGTACGGGGCCGCTGTCCCCACTGCGGACGCAGGCCCCCTCTTTAGAAGACTTCCTCCTCCCTCTGTGCTATGGTTTTCCTCTTTCTTAGAAATGCTAGGGCTGCGTGTCTGAAAGAACGGGGCCAGGTGTGCAGTAAGCGCCTAATAAGGACACAGGGGGACCGTGGGCTGCGTCCCCCTGCCGTTTGCCCAGCCCTCCCCCGCCCGGGACAGACTTGGGGTGACCGGTGACCACTTCAGAGCCTGTTCTTTGTGGGCTCTGGGTACCGGGGAGGGGACCGCGTCTTCAGGTGCCCCTGGTTTGGCCTCCGCTGGGGCCTGTGCCTGAGCTCTGCGGACACGGGAGGTGAGAAAGGCCTTCTGAGCAGGTTAGCAAAGGCAGACAGGGACTGCAGAAACATGGAGAAAACAGAGGCCCCAGAGCTGTTACTGGATGTTACCTGCACCCTCCACAGGAGCAAGGTAGAGTCTGCAAAGGGATTGCTCACCCTTTGCCTGTTTTCGGCTGTCTGCGTAGTCCGGTAAGACCGAGTAACCCCATTTTACAGAGAAGGCAAACTGAGGCTCAGAGACCTTGTATTTCATGGAAGGGCACAGGGGCCGGTCTTCCTTTAAAGCCGAAGGTCCTCATGACCTTACCCTGATGAATGTGTGGGGTGCTGACTCAGGTGAACATCTTCACGGGAGGAAGGTGGGAGGTGGCAGTGGCTCATGTGCAGTGACTCACTGGCCACGACTAGAGACATCCTTGGAGTCCAGCTCTCGAGGGCAGAGGATGGAGGCTGTCGGACCAGAATCGCCTCGCCTGCAGTGGGGACCAGGATGTGTCCTGGAGGCAGCGGGGGTCGGGGGATGGCCCCAGAGGTTGTCTTGAAAACAGAGGAGGGTCAGGAGAATCCCAGCTCTGAAAGGCTGAGTGCAGGGTCCGGTCACAGACTCGGGCCTCGAGGGGTGTTGTCCTGCCCCGGTGAACCCTGGGGTCATGTGAGCCCCTCGGCGGAAGAGGTGCAGGGCTTCTCTGTGGGACACCGGGCCTGAGTCCTGGCGTGGAGTGAGGGGTCCCCGGTGTCTCTCGCTTCCCACCCCTCCTGACCCGCTCCCGTGTCTACTTGGGTCCCCTCCCCCCGCCGATGTTCACAGCCTTGGCGAGAGCTGGCCTCCCGGCCCCCGCTGGCCCTCCTTGGTGGCGTCGCTCCCCATGTTGGAGCACCTCTGTCCCTGTCTCAGAAGCCTGCTATGGCTCCCGGTGGTGGTTCCCCCGAGTCCCAGGTTGGAGCGAGTCAAGTATCTGCGTTCCTTCTGCCACCTCTCTGTCTCCATACCCCGCGTCCAGCGGGACTTGGTCATTGTGCTGTCCCCTCCTCATGGCACAAGTCACCCCCTCCAGAAAAGCCTCTCCTTACCCTCCGGTTGGATCGGATTGAAGCTCTTTGTTTCTCCCAGGGACGGACTCTATTCTGCTTTTTAATCTAGTGGTGGCCCATGGGGTCCTCTTCCTCCTTGTTTTTATGGACTAAGTGCCAGGCACTGTGCTAGGCCTTTAGTACAGAATCTCACCGAGATTTCCTTACAGCAACTCCTAAAGGTGGGGGGGGAGGGGAAGGTGCTGCCATTCCCGTTAGGAGAGGTGGAGGCTGGGGCCCGGAGAGGTGGTGCCATTTCCCAGGATTACAGAGCTGGGGGAGTGGGAACGCGGGTCCCCCTGGTTCCCGAGCTCCTTCCACACACCCCCACCCCGCCCAGGGTCTGGACCTCCCCTCTGCCCCCCGCCGGCCTCCGCACACATAGTACGTACGCAGGGCTGTTGGCTGTGACTCAGTGCAGGTGCAGAAGGAGCCCCGGGGGACCTGAACCGGCCACAGGTGTGGCAGATCCACTTTGCCATCTGGGCTTTTGCCTCCTTTAAATGCCGTTTCTGGCTGGTGTGGAGCATTCATTCATCAGGGATTCATTCATTCGGCAAATAAATGCCAGGAAAGCCGGCAGAGTAGGCGAGCATGGTGCTCTCTGATGCGGATGGCAGGGGGGCCCTGCTGTCTGGCTGTCTGCTCGTTGCCAGGGACAGGGGTGTCTGGCCTGCCCTTCCCTGGAAGTCTTGACGCTGAGGGGCCGCTACTTGCCTGCTCATTACCCAGGGGCCTGGGGCCCAGCTGGAGTTAGGGGACAGATTGGGGCCCCAGTTTGGACTGGGGACAGTGGGCTTTGGTGTGGCGATGGGTGATCATGTCCAGGCTGTTCCAGGAGGCCCCCTGCCTGACCTCCCAGAGGGGAGCCTGTGTGCTGACGCAGGCTATGGCCTGGTGGCAGGGCACTCCTACGGAGGGTGGCGGGCAGCCAGCCGGGCACCCTGGTGCAGTGCCCCTCCTTCATTCCCCCAGCATTTGTGAGCACCTGCTCTAGGCCCGCCCCGCTGTGGGGCGCTGGGGACCTCGAGGTGGCCGTGAGCCGGCTCCAGCTCTCCGGGAGCCACTCTGCCAATGCTCACAGACCTGGGCTCTGCCCCTACCCGCCCTTGAGAGCTAGACCCAGTCAGCGACACGGATGCTGTGGACACGGAAGGTTCTTCCCTCCTGGCTGTCCTCACCGAGCCGGGTGGGTGGGAAAGGCCTTGTAGCAGAGAGTGGCTGAGAAGAGTCTGCATTTTTGTGTTGCGTGGTGACCCTCAGTGATATCCTGGAGCACCGTTCCTCCCCAGGGCTCGGAGATATTTTATGCCCTTGACCATCCAGTGCTTCCTGGAGGAGTAGCCAGGAAGGTTGTGTGTTGGGTGAGGTGGGTGGGGGGAGTTTTGATGCCAACCATGGTGTGTGTGTGTGTGTGTGTGTGTGTGTTACATTCAGCTCTCAGTTTTATGCCACTCTGGCTGCTTTTCTGTCCCTCAAGCATGTCACATACACACCTACCTCAGGGCCTTTGCACTTGTCTTTCCCTTTCCCTTGAATGCTCCTCCTGCTGATCTCCCTGAGTCTCATTCTCACTCCTTCTTTCTGCTCAAATGAATTCTTCTCAGAGAGCCCTTCTCTGGCCATCCTGCCTAGCAGAGCTCCCCACCAGGTGCCCTCCCTGCCCTGACCTGCTTTGTTTTCTTTGTGCTGTTCCCTTCACCTTTATCGCATCTTCCTACTGGAACGTAAGCACAGTGAGGGCTGCGACCTTCTTGCCGCTGTAGACTCGCAGCCTGGGACCGGGTTTTCGTTCTCAGCACCCTTGACGTTGGGCCACATCGCCGTCTGGGGCGGTCCTGTGGGGCAGAGCACATTTAGCACCCTTGCCCTCTACCCCCTAGATGCTGAAACCTCCTTTAGTTGTGACAATTAAAACGTCACCAGATACTGCTAAATGTCCCCGGGGGGGGGGACATTGCCCTGATTGAGAACCCCTGGCTTAGACTGGTCCTGTGTAGTAGGTGCTAGAAGATACTGAGCAAGTGTGCAAAAATATTCATTGGACCTTGACAATGGCCCTGTTTTATGGATGAGTCTGAGTGTTTGAGAAGCCAGCAGTGGCAGGGCTGGGTTCCAGCCTGTCTCCCCCGTTTGGGGTATTTCTCTGGGCTCCTCCGTGTGCTGTATTGTGCGGAGGCTAGGGGTGCCCTCCCTGAAGTGCTTGTGATGGGGCCACCCACTGGCAATGACTCAGGGCCCCGGTCGGCATGTGACTTGCCCCGAAGCAGGCAGGGAGGGAAGCTGGGGGTTAGGGAGGAGAGAGGGGTGCCACCGGGGGAACAGGAACAAAGTGGAGATGGTGTGGCTCCCAGTTCCGGGCTCTCTGCTGGGTCATGGGGAAGCACTATTGATGACTTAGGGGAAGGGGGCCAGCCCTCAGAGTCAGGCAGAGCTCAGCTCAAATCCTTCCTCTGCTGTTTACAGGCTGTGTGCGTTTGGCAGGTCTCTCTCTAGGAGCCTCTGTGTTTCCATCTGGAAAATGGGAACAACCCCCAGCTCATGGGCTGCTTGTCAAGGCTGTAAGTGCTTTGTAGGCTGCGCAGCTCACTGGTGGCCGGTTGAACCCTGGTGGCTTTGCAGGGCCTGACCTGACTTGGATCACGGGACGGTGCTCGGGCTGAGGCGGGGACCACCGGGGAGTCCGATTCTCTGTCTCTGAGCCACAAGGGCCCCAGGGCGTGGGTGGCAGACCTCCGGTTGCCTGGAGCTTCTGCCCACCATCCCTGAGAGCAACTTTCATTCTGCCCTGCCCTGGCTGTCCCTGCTCCCCCGAAGCCCCCTCGCTGGGCCTCCCATGCCGCCTGGCCAACCGCCTGGCCCCCGGGCCCTCCCAGGCCCTCACGGCCGTGGGGTCCGGAAGTCACTCGCCCACCCCTTGCATGAGTCACAGGTGCTGTGTGTCATCGAGGGTGAGCGAGGGGTACGTTTGGCACAGTTTAGAGGAGTCTCAGACCTCCCTGTGAAGGGAATGTTCTGGCCTCAGCTTTCCTGCCTGTCTCTAAAATCTCTTCCATTTCTAACCTCTGCGATCCTAAAGTTCTGTTTACCTGTAACCCTGAGAAGGAAAAGCCCTTTGGTGGGGGGGGTCCTCTGAGGCCATTCTCCAGCTTCTACGGGGCTTCCAAGACCGCAGGGTCCCGAGAAAGGAGCACTGGCCCCGGTGTCAGAACAGAGTTCCCAGACCAGCGCTGCCGCCGGCCTGCCGTGTGACCCCGTTCAGGCTACTTAGCTTCTCTGGGGCGAAGCATCCCTCTCTATTAAACCTCGCACCACTGACCCCACTGCTCCTGGAACGCTGGGGAAGTGCTAACTTTGCCCGTGCTTGGCAGAGGCCGTAGACCGAGGGCTGAGCTGGGGGTCTAGAAGTTTTCCCGGGAAGGAGAGCCCAGCAGCACTCCCACGCTGTTACCGTCTTGGCTTCCAGACTCTCTTCCTGCTGACCTTAATCCCACTGGCTCTGCCCGGAATGATTTCCTTGACTCAGGCCCCCGTGGCATGGAGAATTCCTGGCTGCCTGTCAACTTACATTCGAAGCAAGATGTAGAGCAGGGCTCGTGGCTTGCAGCCTCCCTGCCACTGAGTAAAATGCAGAAGCCAGACCCACGGGGGCCCCAAACCGTAAGTCTGTGCCGTGGGCACCCACTGCAGGGCCTGCTGTCTGGGAACCCACGGGTTCGAGGAAGCCTCGGTGGGAGTGACGGTTTCCTCGAAGAAGCCGTGTGTTACCTGTGACGGGCACGCGGCCCTCTCTGCTGGTGCCGAGTCTGGCAGGCCTCCTTTGCAACCCGGGGCCGTGGGTATTGGTCCCCCTCCTCCACCCTACCCTCGCCCAGCTATGGACTGTGGGGCTGGGACTCTGAAGCTCTGGGGCCCACGGTCATTTTCCGCTGTGGCGTGTTGTGAGGTCACCGGGGAGGTAGTGACATCACTGTGGTTTGGGGCACTGGGGGTGCGCACCCAGTAGGAGGAAGTGTCTGGTCACCGACTGGGGTTTGGAAAAGTAGATTTCCTTCTGCCCCAGAGGTGAGCGGTGCTGGGTGCTGGGTGCTGGGGTTGCTGAGTGGGGGAGGGGGCGCCCAGGCTGCAGCTGTGGTCTGCTCTCTGCCCTGCTTTCTCGTTGCCTGTGACACACCGTTCTACCTCTCTGAACCTCCACGTCTTCTTTGCAGGGACAGGCTTCGTCTCTCGTGTCACCTGTGGGGCAAATAGTGTGGAACGCGGAATGACTTCAGGAGCCCTAGGATGTGTCTGGCTCTGGAGCCTTGGGTCCTCAGGAGGCCAGCAAACTGCTGCTCTGCCCGTGACTTTGGAGCTGGGGCCCTGAGCTGACCCAGCTGCTCCAACGGGGCAGAAATCCCCAGGGGTTTTGTTTGTTTTCTTTTTTTTTTTTTTTGATGTCCAGACAGCGGCCCACCAGTCTCTTTCAATTTGAGCTTGGCCCTGGGTGGGTATGGCTGGTGTGGCCACAGGTTCAGGGAATTGAGTGGGCCTGGGCTGCGGGGTGGGGAGCAGAGTGGAGAGGGATCAGGGGACAGGCAGGCTGTGCACGGGTACCTTCTGGGCCACCCGTGGGCGGCCTTCTCAAGCGCCTGTCAGGAGAGATGCCAGAGGCTGTGAAGTGACCAGAGCGTGAGGCTAGGAGCTGGGGGTGTGCGGGTCTGGGGGCCTGGTCCCAGCTCTGGGGGGCCTGGCCAGTTTCCTTCTCTTCTCTGAGCCTCAGCTTCCCCAGCTGGAAATTGAGATCAGTGTGAACCTTGCCCACCCCTGCCTTGGAGTCCTTTGGCCCCAAGTGTTAGACTGGGAGAGGATTTGGTGGAGGTGGCGCACGGGGTGGGGGGCCGTTCGTGACTTTGAGCAGAGGGTGCAGTGCAGCTATGGCCTCCACACGCCGCCTCCCCTTGGAGGGCCCCTGTCTGGACTTGACAGTGACTCTCCTGGGAAGGGCTCCCAGGACCTTAGCAGGATACCCACTAGCATCTTGGGCATCCCTGTCTGTCCTTCCTCCTGCTGACCCACAGCCTGGCTTCTGTCTCGTAGAGACTGCAAGTTCAGCTTCTCCCAGGCGAGCCTGTTGCTTGCTGCCTCTGCCTCCTGCTTCATCTCGTCCAGTCTCCCAGCAGCCTTGACCCCTCCCCGACCTCCGACGTGTGGCATGATTCCCCGCTGTCCTCCCCAGCCATCACCCCTCACCCCCAAGGGCTTTACTCTCTGCCTGGCCCCTTGGTCACTGCCCTCATGCTTCCTTGTCACTTTGCCTGGCTCTGCCCCCCATCCTCTTCCAAGTCCTTTGGCAATGACCACGCAGGGATCCGCCTATGCAGGTTGGAGATGAGTGGGTCCAGGAGGGGGAATGGTGTGGAGGGAGCTGTGGGGCAAGAATCGCAGCAGACGGTAGCTAGGTGACCCGAGCTGGAGCCAACGCCTCATTAGGAGCCGGGATGGCACAAGAGGCTTTAAGGCTATTTGGGGCCAATTAAGGGAATTCGTAACAAATGTAAAGATTACATTAAAAATGGTAGCAACTGTGATTTTTGGAGTGTTTGCTAAACGCTTTATGTGTCTTATCTCACTTAATCCTTACAACAGCCCCACAGAGTCTGTAGATGAAAAGATTGAGGCTTATTAACCTCATTTGATAAACTCTGATGCTGCCACTTAATAAGCGGGGGGGGGGGGGGG
>PJEM01007069.1:0-88929 GCA_004023845.1 Helogale parvula | reverse complement strand
AGTTCAAGCAGGAGCTCTGGGCTGAGGGAGTAGCAGCAAAATGGGAAGGAGGGATCCGGGGCTTCAGGGAGGAATAGGAGGCCTTTGGACTGGACCCAAGACCTATAGTGGACAGAGGTTCTCAGGAGGAAGAGGAATTGTTCCTCTTTACCCCATCCTGCAACACAGGGTCCCTCTGGCTTCAGCTCTGCTCCAGCCTGAGCCAAGTGATGGTGGCCAGTGTCAGCCTTGCTGCGTTCCTGGAGCTGCCCTGGGCGGGTGAGCCTGGCCTCAGCACCCCCAGGCTACTGCTGGGGGGCCAGGAGAGGGGCGTGGATGACCCTTTTGTCTCAAGTGTGAGATCTCAGGACTCCTGGGGGCGGCTGAGCTGTGCTGCCAGAGGGCCTGGGCCTTGAGCTCCTCTCTGAGCTTTCCTTTTCCCTGTGGCTAAGGTGGGGATCAAGGTGTCTCTCTCTCTTTCCATTGGGGCTGGGAGAGTGCAGTGAACGCAGGCCTGGGACCGACATCTGGGGAGGTGCTTCATGGAGCCAGGGGTCTAATGCCTTCCCCTCAATTCTCACAGCCCCACCTTCCCTGGAAGGGGGACCATCATTGTCCCCATTTGCTAGGAGAGGGTTGAGATAGGGAGGTCAGGCTCTGCGCTCAGGCCGGCAGGCGGTGGCGCTCCAGGGCTTTACACGCTCCTGGGGGTCGCCGTGGCTGTGAGGGGCTCTCGTCTGAAAGGTTGCCGTGTGGTCTCCCCCAGCTAAGGACAGACACCCCCCTCTCTCCTTGTGAGCCATTTCCTGCCCAGTTCTCATGCTGGCTCCACCTTGTTTCAGCTAATTGGAAATGAAAACTTTCGCTTCTGTTGAACAATTCAGCATCTGTTAGGCACCTACTGCGGGTTGTGCCCAGGGCTGGGCGTACAGCAGTGAGTAATAAAAACCCAGGGAGTAACACTAGGCTCTTACTGCCCGCCAGGCACGGCACTGAGCGTTTTACACACTTAGACTCAGTGAATCATAATGGCCCTGTGCGGTGGGCACTCTATTTGTCCCCATTTGATGGCTGCCAGAACTGAGGCTGGTGCAGGGCAGAGTTGGGAGTGAAACGATACTGGAGACAAGGAATTACCCCAGAAATGGTCTGGGCGGGCTAGAGGTCTCCCCAGGTTGTGCTGGGTCTGCCCTGGGGCCCCAGGAGGGACGTCTGGCCCCATCTGGGAGTTCGGAGGTTTCACAAAGCTAGTGAGTGGAGAGGACCCTTGAAAGAAGCTGTAGAGTTGGGCCTGCCATGGGGTCGGGATGGTAGGCCGAGGGGACGGCAGGAGTGGAGGGGACGAAGGAGCAGGCCGGGCAGCAGTGCTGGGGCCTCAAGCTGGGGATGAGCTCATGCCTGAGGGCAGTGGAGTCAGTGGCTTGAAATGGGGCCAGACGTGGCTGTAGGCAGGTGGTTTTGGGTCCATTTGGAAAGTCTGGAGACCGAGAGTAAGGAGGCGTTAGCCGGCAGGACTTGCCAAGGGTGGGGAGGCAGGAGCCAGGTAAACTGAGGGGGCCACGCAGACAGGCCAGTGTGTGTGGGGAGTGGGGTGGGGAGAGGTGGAAAGGGGTGTCCTCTGCAACTAACCTGAGGGTTCCTTGGGGGCAGGGACCACATCCTGCCATCTTCGAGCCCTGGCACTTGGTGCAAAGCCTGGCCCCAAGAACCGGATACCAGCCCGGGCTTCCTGTCTGCCCCTGGCTCACTTCTAACGCGACATCACAGGCAGCAGGCAGGGGGTGGATGTGTCACCCCCGGGCTGCCGTCTGTGATGTGGTCGGTCTTCCCTGACGCAGATGCTCTTCCTCTCCATGACGGCAGACGAGCCCCCATTGCCTGGTCCCGGCGTCGTCGCCGCGTTGGCCTGGCCTGATGTGGCTGCGCCCTGCAGTCCGCGGGGCTCCCACGAACCCCCAAAGATTGAGGCCCAGACGGCTTTGCCGCCTCCCACCACACCACAGGGCCCCAGGGACCTGCCATGCAAATGATGGGGTTTCTCTATTGCCTGAAGATGGTTTCCGTCCGTGTAGGGGTCCCTGGTCCTTTGGCAGATGCCTCTGCCCCCCGCCACCCCACCCCGTGGCTGGGGCCTCTTCCAGGGGCCCTGGAGACCCTTTCGGGAGAGCCCCTGAGTCTTACCTGCACCTGGCTCACTGAGTGTTCTCCGGGCCCCCGTTCTATGCAACGATGGAGCAGGACAGGACGACAGCATATAAAATTGTCGGCGGACACAGAGGCGGGTGGACCCATGACTGCTTCTTGTCTGCCACCTGCTGGCTGTCTGTTCCTGGACTTGGCCTTGAATCTCCAGAGGCCTCTATTTCTGCATCCCTAAAATGGGGTGATGCTGACCTCCTTGCATTGGCGGCGGGATAAAGCGAGAGGAGGCGTGTGGTGCCCAGGGCCGAGTGTGTACAGTAGATGTGTCTCCTGCGTCTGTACAGCCCCTGTATCCTTCTGGCTCTGCGACGTGGGCGCTTGGAGAGGCACGTGCTACTCCCCAGGGCCTGAAGCTTCTCTCTTCGGCCTCTTCCCGCCTCCTCCCCTTCCTGCCCTCCCCCGCCCTGGGATGCTCCCAGGCGAGGCTGGGAGAGTGACCCCTTCCCATCGGGCATCGAAGCTGGGGGGAGGGGTCTCCAGAAATTAAAAGGTCTCGAAGACCCCAAAGGCATGGGCTGCGCTCATGGGGGCAGGAAGGGCGGAAGGCTCGTCCGCAGTTTGTTACCCTCAGATGACACCATCCTGGGGGCCGCCGCTGCTTCTGCTTCCCTGGTCCTCCCAGCTTTCCCTTCCTCTCTCTCACTGTTTATAAATAGAAGAAAGTGAGGGCCGCCACCTTGGGGTACCCACAGGGCCGGGCCCAGCTCCAGGAGCGGGAAAGACAGAAGTCAGCTGCTGCAAGGGTTGCCCAATCCCCGGCGAGAGCGCTGACTCAGACCCCACACTCAGACTGGCAAGGCTGCCCCGGGCCTGGGCCTGCCGCTCACTGGCTGGTGGCGCCGGTCAAGTGTCCACCTTGAGCTGGTTCCCCCTCCCCCAGCCTCGGCCGCTCTGGTCACTGCTCCTCAGGGTGACCATGGGGAGGAGGTCCCGAGGGGAGGGGGCAGCGGGCAGGAGAAGGCATGGCTGACTCTCCAGCTGAAGCTAGTCTGCCCTGAGGCTCGCTTGCTTTCAGGAGCTGACAGCCTGTTCCTGTCCCTTATCCTGACATCGTGTCCTCTGGCCACGTAACGGACCCCCAGGCGCTGGGGTTTGGCCGCTCACCCAGACTCTTTATTTTGGGGTCCTGTCACCCCTTCGGGTGATCCCCTTGAGTGAAATGCCCTGGGGACAGGCCAGGAAGCTCACCTCCCACCCATGGGACTCGCCCTCTCGCTCTGCCCCAACGAGGCCTCCCCCCCCACTGTCTCAGCAGCGTCCCCTGACTTGAAGGCCGGGGGTCAGCCTGGGGCTGATCCTGTCACTCCAGGGGTCACAGCTCAGCTTCCCACACTTGCCCTCAAGGTGGGAGGAAACCCCCTCCTTTGCAAGGCCCCCCCGGACCATCCAACACCTCACCAGGCCCGGGCACCCCGCTGCCCAGCGTGCCCCCCTTATCCACTCTCGGCTGAAAGCAAGTGGAGTGAGCCAGTTCCAATAGTCCGTCTGACACAAGTCTACAACTCCGGGCCTTTGCAGACCCCGAGAGCCCCTGTGTGGGTGCTCTGGGAGCCTCGTGTTGAGGCTCAGAGAGAGCAAGTGACACCCCCAGGTCCCAAGGCCAGCGTGTGCACCCAGACCCCCTAACCTAAGTCTAGGGCTCCTCCTGTGATGCCCCTCCTCCTGGAGGTCACCTGCACAGGCAGCCCTCACCCTGGGAGGAGGAATGGGGGACAGACGCTGGAGCCTGGGGACGCCTCCCCATGCCCACTTTCAGTCTTGCCTCGCACTCCGGCCCCGCTCTACCAGCTCATTCAGTCTTGCTGCCCCTCACGTGGGCAGGCCACCCACTCACCCAGCACCTCTGAGGTCTTGGGAGGAGCCTGAGCTTTCTGACACCCGTTGTTAAGAAGCCAGAGCTGGAAAGGTTTTCGAGTGAGCATCAAGCAGGCCCATAGCACCGTTTTCCAGATGAGGAAACTGAGGCACAGAGAACCCAGTTACTGCCTACCATAGAGGGGGTGCCTGAGGAGGACGGGAAGGACCACTGGGCGGGTCTAGGGGTCCTGTCTTCCTGGGGTGGAGCCCGGCCAACAGCTTGAGGCCAGGGAGGAAACACGTCTGGAGGTGAGGGGACCTTTAGAGGGACAGCGTTTCCATCTGTGACTTGGGAGCAATGACAGGACCGGCCTCGCAGAGCTGGGGTGAGGAGTCAGAGAGGCAGTGCCTTCTGCTCCGGGGAGGCAGAGCCTGGGGCGTGTGCAGCGCAGCTGGTGCCCAGCCCCTAGAATGTGCTGCTGGTGGAGGAATGACCGTGTCTGCGTTTGTCCGTGACTTTCTCCACCATCAAACGGCAGGTTGTGGAGATGGCATCTGAAGCCCCTGCCAGCCTCCAGCTGCTGGGCCTCGATCCTGCACCCCCTGCTGGGCCCAGTCTCCCTTTCCCTCGCCTCCCATGCCTCCTCGTGGCACTGGGCACAGCCGCTGATCAGCTGGGCCGCTGACCCCTCCCTGCTCACGAACTGCCACCTTCGAGCCTCTGCTGCCAGCCTGAGGATGGGTCCTCTCAGGAGCCCGGTGACATGGTGGTTCTGGGACGAGCCAGGCCTCAGGCGCTCAGACTGTTCCTGCCTGCTGCAGGAGACCGGCTTGTTCTGAGGTTCCTCGGTGGTCACCTGAGGTCAGAAGTTGTTGGCCTGAGGCCGAGAGGGGTCCCCAGTGCTGGGGGGTATATGTGTGTGTGTGAGAAAGAGAGCCCGAGGGAAAGACAGAACCTGTGTGCCCACGTGAGCCAGGGCCCCAGCTTCGGCTTGGCACGGAGGTGGGTGCCTAGGAGCTGGTGGAGTGGCAGTGACTTGGACCCCAAGGCGAGGGCAGGTCCAAGGACCTGGCTCCGTTGGCTGCCCTGAAATGGGACAAAGATTTCTCCAGCAGGACCAGGGCAAGAGTCACATCTCTGCTCCACCCCATTCTTCTTGGATGACCTCAGATGAATGACTCGATCCCCTGAGCAGTGGGATGGGCACACGCCCACCTGCTTTACGGGGTAGAAGTTGGTTCCGTAAAGTGCCTGCCACCGGCCTGGCTCATAGTAGGTGCTTAGTGAATATCCAGTTGTTTTCCTTCCCCTCAAAAGGCCAGAGCTGAGAATCTGGAAGAGTGACAGAGGCTGTTGGTGGGAGGGTGTGCTGAGTTTGGGAGGCACTTGAGGCCCCGGGTCTGTGTCAGGGGGAAGGGACGCTTGGGTCCCGTGTTCTGGGGACCTCCCCAAAAGAAGGGGGTCGGGAGAGGAGGCGGGAGGAGCGGGAGCTGGGGTCCTCTTGTGCCATAGCCTCGGACACGTCACGTCACCTCTGAGCGCCTGTGAATGTCATGGGGAGACTGTGGGGCCGTGGATCTCGCACGTGCAGCTGCGCCTGGAAGACACGGGTGCTCAGTGCGCGTGAGCGGCCCTGTTCCGCAGGTTTCCTCTGTCCTGGGTGGTGGGAGCCCAGCGTTGAGGCAATGGAGCCTCTGACCCTGATGTGGCGAGGCAGCTCTGAGGCCTGTAGTAGGTGAGGGGGGACCCTGATGGCCTCCTTGTGCACAGTCCTGCATCAAGCTGCCACCAGCCACACCCTGGAGTGGCCTGGAGCCTTTGGGAGGCCAGGGAGGTGGCTTTCGTGCTCTCTGTCTCTATTTCCCACCATCTGTGTGCTTCATACATTGTATGTTAGATAGGCCCGCTTCCTTCATCTGTTACCCTCTCTCCCTCTTATTTTCTGATTCCATCCATCCATTCATCATCCATCCATCCATCCATCTCTCCTTCTGTCCATCATCCATCCGTCATCCATCCATCCACCATCTATCGCTCTTCTCCAGTCCCCCGTCCCCACACTGTGTCACAGATTGCCTGCCTGTTTAAGTGAGTGGGTTTTTTTTTTTTAAGTTTATTTATTTTGAGTGGGGAGGGGCAGAGAGAGAGGGGAGAGAGAGAATCCCAAGCTGGCTCTGAGCTGTCAGGGCAGAGCCTAGTGCAGGGCTCCAACTCACAAACCGTGAGACCAGGACCTGACCCGAAGTCAGCCACTTAACTAACCGAGCCCGCCACCCAGGCGCCCCTAAAGGAGTGGCTAACGGTCATCAGTGATTTCCAGATTTTCACCTGGGGATCCTATGTTTTGAAAGATTGGGTTCACTAAACTGCTGAGTAAATTGAGTACTATCCAATTTGTTCCTCATTTTAAAATGTCAATCAGAGCTCCCCTGTGGGTGGATATATGGAGATCTGAGCCTCCCCAACACCAGCCAGAGGATCTAGAAGCTTCCACAGCCCCATGTTTCCCAGAGACCCATTTGCCATGTTCTGGGGGCCGTCAGGAGACCCCGGCCCATGTGGCCCCTGAGGTGACCTGAGGCCTGGCGCCCAGGGCTGTGGTTGGGCCAGGCCCCTGCTCTGGGAGCGCCACCCTAGAGAGAGTGACCTTTTGTCCCACTCAGCGTGGAGGGGCTTTCTGTTCCTCATTGTTTAGCCATGACAAGGCTGCTGCGGTTGTTGGGTGGTTTTTTTTTGTTTGTTTTTTGTTTTTTTCCCCCTGTGTCCAGAGGATAAACAGGCTTTAAGATTGCTCAAGGGAGGGCTGACCTCTTCTGCCAGCCCCTGGGCTCTGGAATCACACAGAGCGGCAGGAAGAAGTGTAAGGAAGGGTGTTTGTAACAAGGTTCTGACAGGAAAAGGCCCTGGAGGGGAGGCCTCCGGGCAGCGGCCTGGGGGCTCTGGGGGTCCCCTGTCTGCCTGTGTCTAGGAACCTTGGCCTGTGGGTGGAGAGAGAGCACAGACTTGGCCAAGGCAGGGCCCTTTCCCATCAGGCCTTTTGAACCCTGACAGGAAATCCTCCCCCTGCCAGAGCAGGCCTCCCCAGGCCGCACCCCAGGAGCTGCCCTGGGAGCCAAGGCTTCTGTCTGCCGCCAGGAGCCTCGCTGGGGCTTCTCAGACCCCCGGGAGTGAGGGGTCTCCCTGGTTACTGCTGAGGACCCATGCAGGGTCCTCCGTATGGCCACCATGCAGGGGTGAGAGGGGGGAGCCACCCTCGCTGTCCTCGGGGCTGTGGTCTGAGGGGACAAGCAGCTGCCTCAGGGGGCGCTCAGTCCGGGGGGGAGGCGCAGCCGCAACCTGCAAGGGGGGGCAGTCAGACCCTTCGCTGGACTTAGTACACAGCAGACGGAGGTCCTCTGGGCTAGGGGCTCCCCTAGCCTTGATCTCTGGGTCTGCCCTTCCTCCCCCCCCCCCCCACCCCTCAGAGGCTTTGGGCGCTGACAGTGAGCCTCACTCCCAACCATGAGGAGCCCTGATACGGGCCTCGGTTCCCCTTTTGTCCAGGTACCTGGCAGTCTGCTCCAGGACGGCGACCGGGAGGGAAGAAGGACAGTGTGTGCGTGTGTGTGTGCGTGTGTGTGTGTGTGTGTGCGTGTGTGTGTGTGCACAGCTGTGGGCGTGCAAGCTCATGGTCCAGGTGGGAGTGGAAGTCACTTCTTTAGGCCCAGCGCCCTTCGGGATGGCTCACACTTGGGGTCTTGACCCCCTGTGTCTGTGCCGGCCTCCCTAGTGGGGTTTGGGCACTGGCCCTGGGGTGGAGGGTGGGCTCTGGGGGCAGGGCCCGCATGGCGTCTGCACCCATGTTCATGCTTCGTGGCCGTGGCGCCAGATTGGACTCCGCAGGGAAAGGTGTTGGAATAAAGCCCACTGCCTACACTGGTGACCCCTGAACACCTGCCACGGGCCAGGCTCTGGGGTAACAGCAGACCCCCAGCCCATAGGCTCGAGGGCACCCATCTCGGGTGGCACAGCCCTGTGTGCCTGGTGCTCTGAGGGGAGGTCAGGATGCTGGGTTCGAGTGACCCTTTGGGGTGGGGTGTGTGCTGGGAAGCCCTCAGGGGGAGCCTGCTGTCAGAAGAGAGAAATGGGGTTTTGTCAGAGGGAGCGGGGAGCTGGTCCACGTGGGGGAGGCACTTTGGGCAAAGATGTGGGGACAGGAAGAGCTACAGAGGGCTCTGCAGCAGGGAGCCCGGGCCGCTGGGGATCCTCCCCCGCCACCCATGGCTTCTAGCCTTTGACACTCAGCTGTGTGCGGCCGGAGGGGAGGGGTAGGCCACGTGCCGCTTCCCTGCGGCCCGACCCCTCGGGGGGCCCTGGATCGTGAACTGTGCCCAGTGTCAGTCCCACAGACATTACCAGGCAGCACCCAGGGCCGCTGGAGGGGTAGGTGCCCTGCTGGTAATAGGGGCTCTGAGTGGGGCGCAACAGCACCCGCTCACCAGAGCCCCCGGTGCCCTCTGAGTGCTCGGGCCATGGGGACTTGTCATTGTTGTCTGCATGCGCCCCGTGTTAGGGGCTGAGGGTCTAGAGATGATGAGGCCGTTGTTTCTGGCCCCTGCAGTGCAGACACTTGTGGTCCGTGTGTGTATGTGTGCACGTGTGCACATGCCCCCACGTGGAAGGACAAGTAGGTACCCCCGTTTCAGCGCAGTGAGCTGATTGTTAGAAGGGGCCCTGTCCAGTGTTCAGAGAGAGAGCCCGGAGGAGGAGGAGAACCTGACACAGCCTGGGGGAATCAGGGAGGGCTTCTCAGAGGAGGCAGCATTCAGCCAGAAGCACGCAGCGGTGATTCCCGGTGCAGGAAGGAATCGGAGGCGGCCTAGGCAGAGGGCCACCTTGTGCTGAGCCCTGTGGTTCTCTGTGACTGAGGCCACTGGCTTTGGCGCCTCACATGTGCCCCTCAGGAGTGGTAGGAGCCAGCCCCGTGCTCCAGCCACCTGGCTCGGTGCCTCCGCCTACAGACATGAGTGAGCTACACCGAGGGAGGAAGAAGAGGAAGTGAAAGAAGGCAGGAACTCTCCTGTCTACACTCCCCTCCAAGGGAGAAGTCCCCACGTCGGTAGAGCCCCAGCAGGGAGAGGGCCAAACACTGGCAGGCCACAGGATAGGGATATGGGTGTTAAGTGTGACAGTCCAGGGGTGGCCATGCTGACACCTGTCCTTCCCTGCCCTTCCCTCTTCTAGTCTGAGTTACCCCCCTACATTCCGGAGCCTGGAAGCTCATGCCGGCCGAGAGAATACTTCGACGGGAGGACCCAGATGTGCTGCAGCAAGTGTCCGCCTGGTAAGGGGTGGGCGTTGGGGCCCTGACCACTGGCGAGAATGTGTGCGTGAGGGTCCTGGAGTGGGGTAGGGTCACGGCCCTCAATTCCTACTGAATTCCTCCTGGTTCCACGAATTGGCCCCACGTTGCCTCCTGCTTCAGGGCCTTTAGGTGTGAGTTATGCAAATGTACGGGAAAGAGCATGCCCGGCTGGGGAAACAGCCAGTGCAAAGGGCCTGAGGTAGGAGCCTGTTTGGTGAACTTGAGGAATAGTGAGGCCAGTGTGTGGCCCAGAGTAAGTTGGCAGGGACCGTGGTAAGGAGTTTAGATTTTGTTCTGCAGAAGCCAGGGAGCCATTGGAGGGCCTCTTAGTTATTAGCTGAAGTGTGGACAGATACATGTGTACCTGTCATCTCCCACAGCCATTTTAAGAGACTTCTCAAGTGACTTTTTTTCTGTTCATTGACAGGGTCTCTGTAAGAAGTTACTGGATTAGCAGAACAGTGAACATGGCAGGATAGGGCTCAAGGCTTAAGAGAGAAACTCCTTCATGGTTTGTTTTGATGTTGTCCTATCTCTGGGCAGGCCTTCTCTCCAGGCCCACAAGTCCCATGTCCTCACCCTAGATAGGAAACTGGGGACTACATTTCTACTGTTGTCTTCCTGCTAGCTCACACCCACAGGTGGAAAATTGTAGCCATCAAGAAGAAAGGAGCTAGCAACCCAGTTCTCACTAAAGTGTGATTGACTAGTAACAGGCAGTTCCAATGGTGGAATCCCAGGCATCCGGAAAGAGCAGAGGGAAAGGTAGTAGGTGAGCCTCAGGGATTTGGAGATGGAGTGGCAGCCGGGACCTGCAAGATGTTAGATGACTCGGAGAAGGACTTGGAACCCTTTCAAAGAGCCTTCCCAGGCAGGACGCTGGGGCTCCGGGGAGTGGTGGCTGAGCCCGGGGCCCCCACAGAACCGCCGTCCTGCTGACCTCTGGCCCCCGCCCTCCCAGGCTTCCATGCACAGGCGTTGTGCACCGAGACCTCAAACACTGAGTGTGCCCGCTGTGAGGACAGCACCTACACCAAGCTCTGGAACTGGGTGCATGAGTGCTTGAGCTGTGACTCCCGCTGCACCTCTGGTGAGTGGGCCCAGAGTGGGGGCCGGGCCCCGACACCCTCCCCAGGCCACTGTGCGGCCCAGCCCCTTTGACTGAAAGCTGACCAGGATTACGCCAGGCCAGTTGTTTCCTTGGCCCAGGGCATGGGGCTGTAAGGGCACAGCCTTCACTGTTTACCAATGGCACTTTTTTTTTTTTAAAGATTTCTTTATTTATTTGGAGAGAGACAGAGACCACGTGGGTGGGGGAGGGGCAGAGAGAGAGGGAGTCAGAGAATCCTGAGCAATCTCTGCGCTGTCGGCGTGGAGCCCGATGTGGGGCTCGAACCCACAAAACTACGAGATCATGACCTGAGCCGAAACCAAGAGTCAGACGTTTAACTGACTGAGCCACCCAGGTGCCCGGCCACCAGCATTTCATCCTCTGTCTCACCAAATCCCCTTTGATAGCCCCACGGGACAGGCCAAGGGCAGGCGTGAGAGAGTGGTGCCCATCTTAGAGCGGAGGAAGCTGCGTCTCAGGGGGCAGGCGTGCGTGCCCGTGCTGTTGTGGGGAGGCGGTGACACTGCGGCCTCAGCCCTGCGTGGCCAGTGTTCTCTTTGCCCCAGGCGGGGGTGGGGACTTCACCAGCCTGTTGGAGCTCAGAGCTGTCTGAGTGGTGGGCTGGCTGGGAGGACGGGGTGGACATGGTGGTGGGCAGGAAATGACCCTGGGTGGCCCTCTCGCTCTTGCAGACCAAGTGGAGACTCAAGCCTGCACCCCGGAACAGAACCGCATCTGCACCTGCAGGCCGGGCTGGTACTGCACATTAAGGAGGCAGGAAGGGTGCCGGCTCTGCGCGCCGTGGCGCAAGTGCCGCCCGGGCTTCGGCGTGGCCAAGCCAGGTACGGGGCTGGAGCCAGCGGTCCCCAGGGACCCCCTCGGGCCTCTCCTTCACGGGTGTCAACCCACCAGCTCAGCCTGGGGATGTCAGCGGTGGCGGCCGGCTGCCCACCCTTTCCTCTTTGGTGCTTTCCTCTCCCTCCCGCGTGCTGGATTAGGCTCCTACTGTGTGCTAGTCCTTGGGGATCCAGAGATGAATTAGATTAAGCCCAGACTTACTGGAAGATCAGGTGGTGCCACAGAAGATCAACCCACATGACCCTGGAGACCAGGAAGTCACTAGATTTGGTTAGCCGTCAAACTCTGCCCCGTGGGCGCGCGCACACAAGTGTGTGTTTTAAGGGATGGAGGTGAAGACGGGGGTCCGTAGGCCCCTCAGACTTCTCCGAGGGCTCTGGTACCAAGGCCCAGTTGTCCTGCTAAGTATTTGAATTGGTGACGGGCTCCCATTTTTCCTTGAAGGAACTGCCACATCAGATGTGGTGTGTACTCCCTGCAGCCCAGGGACCTTCTCCGACACAACGTCATCCACAGATACCTGCAGGCCCCACCGGACGTGAGTGGCTGGGTTGTTTGGTTCTGGAGGAGGAGAGAGGGTGGTCCCTGGGTCGCTGTGGGGTCTAGAGCACAGACTCGCTGTGCCATGGTGCCCGAAATCCCCCCCGTTCACTCCCTTGGGTGGAGGCCTTGGCGCACCCCTGTTCGACTCCAGGAGGGGTTTATCCCACAGTGGGTGGGTGGGTGGGGCCCAGCACAGATGGCAGGTGAGTAGTAACCTTGCCCCGAAAGTCAGTGCTGGGTGGGGGCCTGGAGAGGGGTGGGGAGGGTACAGACAAGGGCAGTTCTGAGGGGCCGTGTGGCCCTGGCTCCCACGAGGGAGCGCAGCCACGCTGAGCCCTCAGCCCTCTGTCGTGTCCTGACCAAGCCTCCTCCTCCCTCAGCTGTGGCTCAGTGGCCAACCCTGGCAACGCAACCACAGATGCCGTCTGCGCGTCCGGGCCTCCCACCTTGAGGCTGGCCCCACGCCCAACCCCCACGTCCCAGCCAGCGTCTACACAGTCCCAGCAAGTGGAGCTGACTCCAGGGCCTCGCACGGCCCCTAGCACCTCCCTTCTGTTCCCAATGGGCCCAAGCCCGCCGACTGAGGGGATCAGCACGGGCGACGTCTCTCTTCCAATCGGTAAGTCCCAGGAGGGCTCGTTCAGCCTCCCTGAGTCCCTTCCTGTCTTCTATGAGTCTCCCTGAGAGCTGGCTGCCGGCTGTACCCTGTGCCTCCCCGGGGAGGCCGGTGGCGGTGAGGCTCGGCTTCTTTCGAGGCCCGGTGCTGCCGGGAAGAACTGCCAGGTGGGAGAGGTGGGGCCCGCGTTTTGTCCGCAGGCAGAGGTGGTTTCCTGATGAACTCATTAGCGGAGGGGCTGGGCCAGGTCACCCCATGGCCTTCCCTTCTGGGGTCAGGACTCCCTTAGATCTACCCGGAGATGTCAAACTGGTGACCTCGGGGCTGGATGTGGCCAAGAGACGTGTTCGGTTTGGTCAGGTTTTTTTGGTTTGTTGGTCTTCTGATTGAACTTGAGAGCCTCTGGACTGGGCTTGCCCCGCCTGTGACAAGCCAGACATGTTTGGTGACTGACTTGGCTGCCTGGCCCCCTGGTCTGAGTTTGCTCTCTGCAGTTGCTTTGAGCTTCTCTCTTTCCTTCTAGGACTGATCGTAGGTGGGACAACCTTGGGTCTGGTGATCATTGGGCTGGTGAACTGTGTCATTATGACCCAGAAGAAAAGTAAGTTTTCATTCTTTCCTCTTTCGTGCGTTTATTCCCTCATTTATCCATTTGTTCAGGATGCTTTTCTGGGGGCGCCTCCGGGAAGTCCAGAGCAGGGCACAGTCTTGTGGGTCAGAGAGCTGGATAGGGGCGTCCCTGTTCTGTAGGAGCTCAGAGCCTGGGGTAGAAGGCGGTGCCACGAACTTACTTGCTAAAGAGGCAAGATGCAGGGCGCCTGGGCGGCTCAGTCAGTTAAGCGTCTGAGGTCAGCTCAGGTCATGATCTCACGGTTCGTGAGTTTGAGCCCCACATCAGGCTCTGTGCTGATAGTGCATAGCCCGCCTCTGGATCCTGTGTTTCCCTCTCTCTCTCTCTCTGCTCCTCTTCTTCTTGTGTTCTCCCTTTCTCTTTCTCTCTCTTTAAAATAAACATTAGGGGCGCCTGGGTATCTCAGTCGGTTAAGTGTCTGACTTCGACCCAGGTCATAATCTCACGGTTCGTGGGTTCGAGCCCTGCGTCGGGCTCGGGCTGACAGCTCAGAGCCTGGAGCCTGCTTCAGATCCTGTGTCTCCCTCTCCCTCTGCCCCTCCCATGCTCATGTTCTGTCTCTCTCCGTCTCTCAATAATAAAAACTTATTTAAAAAAAAAAACATTAAATTAAAAAAAATTCCTCTAAAGAGGCAAGACTTTGTCAGAGCTGTCCCAGGGGGTGGGAGTCTAGGACTGTTGTCAGGAAATGCTGGAGGCCTTCTGGAGCAGGTGGCGTCTGGGCTGATTCAGGTTCCCACGGGTGGATGGACGTGCGTAGGAAAGAAAAGGAGAAAGCCTGGTGTGAGCACGTAGGCATGCTGGGGGACAGCGGAGCGCGGTGGACGGGGCGGACACGGCTGGGCCGCCCGGGGAGTTGGGGGTGGCAGCCTGCGCCGCCCCGGGGCCGGGCCTGCTCCGGCTGGTTCCGCTTGGGCCCCATGCTACCCGCCTAAGAGCAGCTGTGGCCTGAGAAGCCTCCCGCCCTGACGTGTCCCTTCTCTCTTCTTCGCAGAGAAGCCCTTCTGTCTACAAGAAGCCAAAGTGGTGAGTGCCCCTCTCTGCCTTCTCCTCCTCCTCCCCACCGTCTCCTTACTGTGGGCCCTGTCGTGCCCACGGGCACTAGTGCATTCTGGGGGCTGGTCTTTCCGGTGTCGGGTGCTGTGCAGCCCTGGGGGGGCCGAGGAAGGGCCAGCCGGTGTCTGTCCCTGGGGGATGGGCAGCCCTCCCTGGGCTCAGAGAGACCGCCGAGTGTGAAGTGCAGTGTCAGAGCGAGGGGCGGGGGGAGCGGCGGTGGCGGTGGCACCTGGTCATGGGCTCGTGGGGTGACGACGGGCAGATGTGACATTACTCAGGACTCTGTCTCCTCACTGTGACGAGGAAACAAGGTTTCCGCCCAGCTTGCGAGGAGGCCAGTCGTGTAGCGACAACAGTTGGCGGGCTCTTGGAGACATGCTGGGTTCTCTGGTTTTCCAAGAGGGCCTGGCATTGTGTCTGGGGGTGAGGTAGAGGCCAGGGGTTCAGGTCTCGGGTCCCGGGCCCCGGGCCCGGCTTTCCCCTTCCATCAAAGCAGCTCACCTTTGATCTTTTTATTTTTTAATTTTAAAATTTGTTTTCACATTTATTTATTTTTGAGACAGAGACAGAGTGTTATCAGCAGAGGGGCACAGACAGTGGAGGGAGATAGAGAGAGCGAGCAAGTGAGCACGGGAGGGGCAGAGAGAGAGGGAGACACAGAATCTGAAGCAGCTCCAGGCTCTGAGCTGTCAGCACAGAGCCCGACGCGGGGCATGAACTCCCGAACTGTGAGATCACGACCCAAGCCGAAGTCAGACACCTAAGTGACTGAGCCACCGAGGTGCCTCTTCTTAAAAATTTTCTAAGTGTTTACTTATTTTTGAGGGAGAGAGACAGAGCCTGAACTGGGGAGGAGCAGAGAGAGAGGGAGACACAGAATCCGAAGCAGGCTGCAGGCTCTGAGCTGTCAGAACAGAGCCCGACGCGGGGCTCAAACCCACGAACCACGAGATCATGACCTGAGCTGACTGGGCCACCCAGGTGCTCCAATTCTTTTTTTTTTTTTTAAGTAAAGTAGGGTCTGTGAGGGACTTTTGTTAGAGACACACCACGGACACAGTAGTTCCTCAGTTTCTCATCAGGAAGACCTTTGCCTGCAAGTGACCAAACGCTTATGGGTGACCTAAAGCAAAGGGGCTTTTTCTTGCACGCCGGAGAGTTGGGGGGCTGCCAGCCGCTGGATTGGCTGGGCTGCACCCTTCTGTGAGGTCCAGCAGGACCCCAGGCTCTGGCACCTTCAGCCTGTTGGCCTTTGCTCTCTTGCTTGTGGCCTGTGACACTGGAAGCTAGTGGCCCCCACTTTGCATGTGGCCTCCAGGTTTGAGGCAGGAAAAAGAGAAAGTGGCCAGGCAAGCGATGGTGCCTTTCATCAGGAAATCAGACGCTATCCCCTGAGCCCTGGGTGGGCCTCTCCTCTCACTGTCCAGAGTGCTGTCGTGGGGACCATCCCTAGCTGCAGGGGGGGCTAGAAATAGGGGCGATTTGCTTTCCCAGCGTCTATGGTGGAGGAGGGCAGGGATGGGGCTTGGAGATGGGCTTGGGGTGAGCAGTACGCAGTGTTTGCTGCCACCCCGTACCCGGTAGGCAGGACAGAAGTTTTACCCACTTTACAGATGGGGAAACAGAGTCTGAGGGGCTCCTTCCGTGTCCCCTGTCCCGCTTGGGCGAGGTTTCTGAACTTTAACAATTTTGATATTTGGAGCCAAATCATTGTTCTTCATGGGCAGGGGGTGGGGGCGGGGTCCCGTGCATGGGAGGCTGTTCGGCAGTACCGCTGGCCTCTCCGCACTCGGTGCCAGTAGCCTTGTTTCTCAGGAGCAGCAATCAATGCCTCCAGATATTGCAAAATGTCCTCTGGAGGACAGACTTGCCCGAGGGAGAACTGCTGCGCCAGGAGGGACCTCAGCCCTTGGTGGCCCAGTGCCCAGGCTTCACGCAGGGAGTCGGACTTGGTGGGGACTAGAGACTGATCTCCGTTCTGGCAAGAGAAGAGGTGCAGAGAGGGGACGTGACTTGTCCAGGGTCACGCAGCGGTGCGTCTCTGGACTCCTGAACCAGTGCTCTTCGTCCTGCCCCGCAGTTTTTAGGCAGGCAGAGGCTCTGGTTTGGAGGCTCAAACCGTTTCTCTTTCCTCCAGGGTGCAGATGCCACCCCTTCCTTTTTCTCTGGCTTCGGGTCAGCGGTGCTGACAGCTGCTGCCCGGTGGCATGGGGAGCCAGCACACCCAGCAGCCCAGCCACCCCGTTCTGTGTCCCCACCAAGGGTTTCCCAATACTCAGCGTGCTGACGATGTCTCGGGTGTGGCTCCAGCAGCCTCCACTTCCCCTTTCCGTTGAGGAGTTTCGTGTTCACTGAGCGCAGCTTGCTTACTTGTAGAGTGTGGTTGAGTACAGAGCCCAGGGGTGTCCTGGTAACCGGTTATCGAGGCAGGAAAACAACCACCCCAACTCTAACCTGCGGTGTTTGCTCACACCATTGTAAATTCCCACCGTGGCCCATCTCAGGCTCCCGCGAGCTTGCTGAGCGTGCAGCTGGGCAGGAAGCGTGCGAGCCGCTGCTGGTTGAGCCCCGCGCCAGGCCTTTAGCCTGTCCCCTGCCACCGACCCCTCACGTACCCCCGTGAGGTAAGCCCTCGCGCCCATCCCATTGTACAGATGAGGACACTGAGACTCGGCGAGCTTACACCACTAGGTTAGTGGCATAGCCCGGGTTCAAGGCTCAGTCTGAATCTGCAGGCTTTGCCCTTATCCCCCAGCAGGGCCTCCCCTCCCAGGGTGGGCATCTTCCCAGGTGCCCTCCTTTGTCCAGGCTCCCACCCTTGCCCTGCCATGCTTAGCCTGCGCCCACTCTTCCGCACCCACCCCTGTTGGGAGGACGCCTGCTCGCGCTCCAGACCTGGGCCACTGGGTTGAGGGTAGGGAGACCCAGCGCCTCCCGCCTCTGCTGCTGCGGACGTAACTCCGAGGTGTGGCGGGACGGTGGCCTCCCTTGGCCTGGACTAGGCCAGCATCACACACGAGAGCTCAGCCGCGGCCAGTCGCTCCCACGGACACACTCATGTGTGGGCTCACGTTTCACGTGTGCTCGTGCATTGTTTCAGCTCACAGCCATGCTGCGACCCAGGCGGTATGATCGCTGCCTCAGTGTTTATTTGGGAAATAAAATTGGGGCTCAGAGAAGTTAAGTAACTTTCTGTAGGTCACGCAGCTCATGAGAGTGGCCAGAGACACAAGCCCCTCATCACACACTAACTGCCCTCACACTTGCCCCTGGGACACACACAGACAAGTGTGTGTGACATTTCACACACACACACACCCTGCATGCACTGGTGTACATACAGACGTGTGAGCCTCAGGAGCACACACACAGACAGGCATGGAACATGGGGGACCCGGCTGGTGGCTCTGCTCGTCTCTGCTTCTGACCATGGTGGGGCCGGGCTGCGCTGGGGCAGGCTGCCGGAGTCCTGGTTACTGAGTGAGCTTCCTCCGACCTCCCCCTCCCTGGGGTCCCAGCCCGGAGAACAGGACTGAGGGCACGTCTGGCCCACTCAGAGCCTGCCTGAACTTGGCGGCTCGTGGCTTTGGGCGAGGGAGGCGGATTGTGACCTTTGGGGGTTCCTGCTCTGCACAGCCCCAGCCACAGGTAGAGGAACAGGAGACTGGCCCAAAAAGCCCCTTCTTTGGGGTTGTAGAGAATGACATTTGGGTGCTCCTCCTGTCTCTTCTTCCCCTGCCTGTCTAGGCTCAGAGCAGGGGTAGGAGTGCAGTCCAGCAGCCTAGATCAGACCACCTGGGCAGACATTCAGCCTGAACTTGAGATGCCCTCCACCCCTCCAAAGCTGGAGGGGGCGGGGGTGTAAACCAGGGAGGCAGGACGCAGTGGGAAGCTGGAGTCTCTGCTACACTGATCTGGGCTCGTTCTGCCTCCACCACAGACCAGACCAGCTGTGATACTGAGCCAGGGACGCACCCTCTCTAGGACTCTGTGGCCTCAAGGGGCAGCTTGTAAAAAAGATCCTTCCGTCCTGATGCCAGAGGCAGGCTCCGCTGTGGGAGGGGCGTGGCCATGGTGGGTGGGGCAGCAGCGGGGCACCCTTGGTGATCAGCCAGAGAGTGGACTGCTCTGAGTATGCTTGGAATTGGAGGCCAAGGGGTCTCAGCCTTTCCTGCGAAGTGGCGCCCGACATGCCCCCACCCCGATCGCAAAGGCCTTCCCTCTTGACCCTCACCTCCCCCTTACGGTCCTGGGCCCCATCCCACCAGCCCTTCCCTTGCCTTGGTCTTCATTCCACCCGGGACCCTCTCGTCCTGCACTGGCCCAGGGGCCAAGGGCAGCAAGTGAGAGCGTGGCCCCTTCTGTCTCCTTTCTTCCTGGGGTCCAGCCGTCACCCGGGACCCCAAGACAAAGCTGACAGGAAAGCTGTCAAGGGTTTTACCCACCTCACCATGTCCCAACTGTGTGACCTCAGGCACATAACTCAACCTGTCTGGGCCTCGGTTGCTATGTGCAAACACTGGGCCATTAGAAGTATCAATATAGTGCTTGGCACTGAATGGCACTCAAGGATTGGCTAATATTTTATTATTCTTATTGGTGTTATTTATGTTCTATGATATTAGGAGTTAGTCCCAGAGCAGGCTTGGGGACTAGAATCTGGAAAGGGTTCTGGACAGAGCGTGGCCCAGGGTTCTAAATAAAAGGGCTGTCTACCCTGGAATGATTGGCTGAACACAAGGGCCAGCAGACATTTTCCGTGAAGGTCCAGACAATAAATATTTTAGGCTTTTGGGGTCATATGGTCTCTTACAGCTGCTCAAACCTGGCAGTGTAGCAAGAAAGCAGCCGCAGACGGTGCATCAGCAAACGAGAGTGGCTTTATGAGCACTAAACTGAAAGGGCGCATCATTTCACATGTCACAGAATAGTAGTATTATTTTTTTGAGAGACAGAGAAAGACAGCGCGAGCAGGGGAGGGTCAGAGAGAGAGGGAGACACAGATTCTGAAGCAGGCTCCAGGCTCTGAGCTAGCGGTCAGCACAGAGCCCGACGCGGGGCTCGAACCCACGAACCATGAGCTCATGACCTGAGCCGAAGTCGGATGCTTAACTGACTGAGCCACCCAGGTGCCCCAACAAAATATCATTCTTTAAACATTTTTTCCAATCCTTTCAAAAAGTGTAAAAACCCTTCTTGGCCCACAGGCTGTCGGTACAAAAACAGTAGCAGGCCAGGTTTGGCTCACAGGGTAGTTTGCCCTCCCCTGACTTAACAAGCCCTTGTAATGAGCTTTATTGCGTAACAGGCATTGTTCTGAGCACTTTACAAACATCCAGCCTTTGAGTCTTCACGGTTTTTAATTCTCACTTGATATCGGGAAGAAAGGAGGCACAGAAAGGTTAGGTGACGCAGCTAGGAAGTGATGGAGTCACGATTTCGTACCCACGTAGTGTGGTTCCAGAGTCCATGCTCCTGGCGGCTAAGCTGGGCCATAGCACCCTGTGCTGTTGGGGTGACCTTAGGAAAGTCACTCTCCTTCTCTGGGCTTCTGTTGGCTTATGCAGAATGAGGAGGAAAACCTTGCCCCACCTCTAGAACTATTGGGTGAATAGTCACGCTCTCTTGGGTTCATTCTCCAATAGGACAGTCAAATGCGAATCACAGAAATCACTCAGAATCCCACATCCTGAATGCGCCAAGGGTGGAAAGACCATGGGGTGTGGGCAGAGGCGCCGTGTGAACTGTGGGGTGCTGATGTCATGGGGGTGCAAAAGGGAGAGGGTGCAGAGGGCGCCTGGGTGTGAGAAGGGAGAAGGAAGATGAGCCGGCTGATGGGCTGACTGCTCTCCCCTCCTTCCTGCCCGTCCAGCCTCACCTGCCTGCCGATAAGGCCCGAGGTGCCCCCGGCCCCGAGCAGCAGCACCTGCTGACCGCAGTGCCCAGCTCCAGCAGCAGCTCCCTGGAGAGCTCCAGCAGCGCCGCAGACCGGAGGGTGCCCGCCGGGACCCCGCTGCCCGCGCCGCGCACGGAGAAGGCCGCTGGGTCCGGGGAGGCCCAGGCCGGCTCCAGCCACGCAGGTACGAGGGCCGCCCACCTGGCTTCACGCCCTGCCTTGTGCTTCCTGCTGGCCTCTGGCTTAGGCGGCCCCTGCTGGGCCTCCCCCACAGGGCAAGGCCTGAGCGCCTCGCCGGGTACTGGAATGACTGTGTAACTACCCGTGGCTCACCCTCCAGCCTCATTGCCCCCTCCGAGGAGACACTGAGCCCCAAACCTCTTTCGTTTCTCTGAACCCGCCAGATCTCTCCCACCTCCGCCCACGTGGGTGGTTCCACCAGGAACACCCTCCCTTCTAGACGGTCCCAGCTTATTCTTCGAGTCCCCGATACCCAGGAAGGGAATTTTCCTGTCTGGGATAATATATAAACTTGTGACATAATATTATACACTAAGGTTAATGTGTATAACTAATGTGATGTTATCACACGATGATTATATATTCTGTAATGCTTATTGAATAGTATATACTTTTATATAACATCTATTGTTACGGTGTTATATTAAGACCTATTATATTTTATACAGGAGGAAACTGAGGCCCAGAGAGGTTGAAGAGCTTGTTCAAGGGCATACTGCTAGCATACGGAAGGGCCAGGAATACCCCCTGGGGTGGAGCCCGGGACGAATAAATGATGTCTTCAGGGCCCCACTCACTATGGTCAGTTGCCCAGTCCTTTGGACCTGAAGCATCGGGATTGTGGGGACCTTGTGGGTTCTGGAGAAGCCTGGGCCCCATTTATGCAGACCCGTCTTGCCCTGGACCCAGTCTGTGACAGGGGCACCCGTGGTGAGACGCTTCAGCGCCCAGAAGGCCCGGGGCTCCCTTGGTGTATTTTGTAGCGATAGGCGACGTCCCCTGGCCGGCGCCTCTCCTTCTGCCGCTGGCTGGTGGGGGGCAAGGAAGGACAGTGCGGCCAGGTCCTTCCCAGAGGCCTTCCTGGCGGCTCCGGTGCCGTGAGAGTCTGAACGGGCTCCTTAACCCTATGAGCCTCAGTTTCCTCATCTAGAGATGAGCACAGCACCTCCTTGGCAGGGCTGCAGCATTTCTTCCTACCTGATTGTAGGACTGGTCCCTCCCGGCTGGGGGTTCCCCTTACCAGTGCCATGTCTGGTCAGCGCCCTGACCCGGCCTGCGAGCTCCCCAAGGGAAGGACGTAGCCCGTGGTCCTAAATCTCTGTTGACTGAGGGAACCGAAGTCCAAATACAAACCTCTGGTCTTTGTCCAACTCTTGGTTTCAGCTTCCTGATTTCCTAGTGACACCTCTTCCGCTGTCAGCCCTTGACCGTGTCTGCCCACCCCTTCTTCTCCTCTTTTTTTTTTTGAATGTTTTTTTATTTATTTTGAGAGAGAGAGAGCGCGCGTGTGTGGGGGAGGGGCAGAGAGAGAGGGAGACACAGAATCTGAAGCTGGCTCCAGGCTCCGAGCTGTCAGCACAGAGCCTGATGTGGGGCTTGAGCTCACAAACCACGAGATCATGACCTGAGCTGAAGTCGGACGCTTAACTGACTGAGCCACCCAGGCACCCCCACACCCAACTTAAAAAATTTTTTTTGTTTATTTATTTTTAAGAGCAAGAGATACAGCATGAGTGGGGGACAGAGAGGAATGGGGAGGAGCAGAGAGAGAGGGAGTCTGCCCACCTCTCCTACCCTCTGCCCCTTCTCTGTTCCCCACCCAACTCTTTGCACTCTCCCCTTCTCTACTCCCCGCCTGTCACCTCCCTCTACTGTGGGAACATGTAACTGCCCCCGCATAGTCCCCCATCCACCCCTGCAGTGTCTCTTTCACCATGTGCAAAGGCCACGGTGACTGGGTGACATTTGGGTGCTGTGGAGGCTCAGGGTGGAAATTTCCTTGCAGCCCTGTGAGTTCAGCCCTCCCTCCCCCGGCCTGTTTGGGGCTGTTGTGAGCAGAGCAGCTCGCTGGCCTCATCTTCCTTCTAGGCTTCCTTAGAGTTGGAAACGAATGTCCATCCAGCCCTGCCAGGTACCCCGGACGGCATGCAGGGACAGCGCTCTCTCTTCGAGGGGTGATCATGTGTCCCCTCTAAGCTCATCCAACAGTCAGTCCCTCACCAACTAGTTAGGAAACCCAGATGCCCCAGGGCTGGTGGGGGGGAAGGTGGGTGGGCATTGTGGCCTCAGTGGTTCGGACAAACCACCCCCCACCCCATTCTGGAATGCCAGACTTAGGAAATCACAGAGGCAGCCCCACACAGAGGAAAGATTTGGGGTGAAAGAAAAACATCAGGTCCAGTGTTTCATCTCCACAAAGGAGCACTTTCCAAACCCTTTGATGTTGTTTTCCTGTTACCCAGATAAGGGCCCAATGACAGAGGATTCCCGTCTTTGTAGAGTATGGTCAGGACTGCCAAGGCTTCCGTGCTTACGGGAAAGTCACTCACCCTGGTCGCTTGATCACTGTTCTGTAGTGTGCGCCTCCCGTCTCTGCTCACTCCCCTGAATCTCTGTGGGGAGTATGTTTTGTTCCTCGAGCCCCTTTACCTGCTTTATGGTCTCTTCCATCTACAGGGTGAGTTGGGCCAGGGATTATCTGACAGATGAGGAAACTGGAAATGGAGGCGATGAAGGTTAAGTGACTTGCCCAAGATGACATGGCGGAGCTGGGCTAGAACTGTGGGCTCTAGGCCCTTGGCCCGGCGCTCTTGACCCTTTGGCTTTAATCTGTCTCTTGGGCAGGAGACAGGCTGTGAAGACATCCCCCCAGACCCCGGCCTCACTGCCCTCCCCCATCTTGTGTTCAGCAGAGCCTTCCTCTGGCGGCCACGGGACCCAGGTCAACGTCACATGCATCGTGAATGTGTGCAGCGGCTCCGACCATGGCTCTCAGTGCGCCTCCCAGGCCAGCTGCACGACGGGCGACACGGATGCCAGCCCCTCTGGCTCCTCAGACGATGAGCAGGTCCCCTTCTCCAAGGAAGAATCCTCTTTTCAGTCCCAGCCAGGGGCCCCCGAGACTCTGCTGGAGAACCCAGAGGAGAAGCCGCTGCCCCTTGGCGTGCCCGATGCGGGGATGAAGCCCAGATAGCCAGACCGCTGGCCTGAGTGGTCTCCTGGTCCTTCTAGGCCCCTATCCCCCAGGACTCTGGCTCTTTCTGGGCCGAATTTTTAGTGGTCCTCACAGCTCAGCCTTCCTCTCGTCTGCTGGCAGAGGGTAAGGCAGGGAGAACTGTGGAAAACCTCTCCTGCGTGGTGTGCATCCTCCTCAGACGTGCTGGGCGGCCTGGGGCCGGCCCCCGCCTCGCTCAGAGCCGTCCCCCCACCAGTCCTGCGAATTTGGCTCTTGGAGTCCTTTGTTTTTTTCTCCTCGGACGCTACCCAGCTCTGGCTTCCTGGGAGGCCCCAGCATCCTGCCTTCCAGTGGGGCCTGCTGGGGAAGAGGGAGTCTGGGTGAGTCATCCGCGGCGAAGGGGCAGTGCTCTAGCCTGGAATGCCAAGACTGCAGGACGGCCCCAGCAGGGGCGGGGAGGGGGGTGTCATCGATCAGATGGTTCTGTTCAGGAGGGGGCGGCAACCCCCGATGGGGACAGGGACCCCCGGTTTCCTCGCACCACCTCCAAATCCAGCGCTGCCAGCGTCACCTCTTGCACAACGGTGCGAACACCAGGCACCCGGAGGGCCGAGCCAAGTGACTTGCATGAGTACTGTCGCTTGGGCAAGATGGCAGACCTGTAGCTGAAAACCTTCTCGTTTCCACATGGGGCAATCAAAATGCAAAGACCCACTATGCATGCAAACAAGCCAACAGAAGGACAAAGCCAAACTCAGAGTTTGCTGTTCTCTGCTTTTGACCTTCACTCCCATTTACCTACAGCTCCCGTGCAAGGCCACACCTCCTATCAGGGAATTTCAGGAACTGGAGATGACTGAGCTCCCTGTGGCCATCTCCCTCCTCCTACCTCAGCCTGGACCTTCCTCCGCCTCCCCAGGAGGTGCTTTTCTTCCCCTCACCCTCTTCACTGTCCCTGGAGTCCCAGGCCCCAGGGAACCCACGGGGCCACTTAGGTATTGTGCCTGCCATGATCTCAAGTGGATGTGAGATGCTGAGAGCCAGTTTTGTGTCTGTGTGTGTGTCTGTCTGTCTGTGTCATGTGCGATTGGTCTGTGTAGCCATGTTGTTGGGTTGAATGGCCTGCCTAAAGCAGCTGAAACCAACAGTTTTGTCCAAGGATTCTTTTCCATTAAAAAGCCACTCCACTTCCCCCAAACACATGCCCCAGAGCCATGCAGAGCATGGACCTGTGTGACTTTGACCAGATTCTGGAAGCAAGAGGGGACTGCTGGAGAAGCCAGTTGGGTCCCAGGTACTTGGATCCCATGTTGAAAAATTCCACTGGACTTGAACTTGGCAGCTGAACTCTTGGAGGGTAGGAGGGTCCAGACATTACCATGAAGAGACAGTAACAGCTTCCCAGAAAATCAGGATTCCCCTAGAGTCAGGATATCCGACTGCCTGGACTGGCCAGGGTCTCTGCCCACATTGGACGCTGGGTGGCGATGGAGCGTGTCTGCCCCCTGGTGGGCCACCCTGGGAGGACCTCAGGCCTCACCGCCATTTCCCGGGGAAGCTCTGAATTGGAAGGAGACCCACTCTGGGTGTGTGGCCTTAGTTCCCAGGCTTGCGTGTTTGCGTGTATCCCGAGACAAGATTTTCTACTGTATACTGGACAGCGTTCCTGCTTAGAAATAAACCTTTTGTTTGTTACACGTTGACTCCTGGCTCTGGCTTTGGGTCTGAGCTGGGGGTTTGTCCACGGTCCTCCTTGCTCGCCACCAGTGTCAGGGGCAGACCGGACCTGAGAATCACCCGCAGAAGCGCAGCTGTCCCTGCCGACAGCCTGGCGGCTCTCTCGGGCTCTGGATCACTCGCCGGCCTCTGAATATGCCCCCACCGCGTGCCCTGTCGCCTCAGTGTCCTCAGCCTGCTCTCGGGCTTACCTGGGGTCTCTGCAGACCTTCTTGTCCACATGCAGCCCTGACCCATCCTTTTGCTCGCTTCAGGGAGTGAGGCTCTGGCCTCCAGGAGGCCCCAGTGCGGTGGCATCTATGAGGCCCGTCACAGGGCATCAGATCAGCTTGGGGTGGAGGAGGTGCAGTTCTGGGAGCAGCCACAGGAGGGTTCTGGAGGTGACCTTTGACCTGTTCCTGAGGTGTGAGCAGTTTTCCAGAACAGAGGTCAAGGGTAAAGGGAGTTCATGTAAAAGGCCGGGAGGGGAGAGGGGACACCCAGGCCTTGAATTCCGTAAGCAGACCCCTGGGTCACACCCTTGTTCCTGGGCCACTGTCACTCCCTCAGCACTACTGTCTTCATTCTTAGTGATTTCCCAGGTCCCCTCTCTTCCCGCAGCCCCGCCCTCTGCCCCATCCAGACCTTAGAGCAGAGCTCCGCAAACTTTTCCTGGAAAGAGCCACATAGTAAATATTTTCCACTTGGGGGCTCTTATGGTTTCTGTCACAACTACCCAATTCTGCCCCAGTGCGAGAGCGGACACGGTGCATCCGCAGATGCGGGTCCGCGCCGTCCACACCACCAGGCAATTCCCCGCTTCTCAGCGGGCAACGGCGGGGACCCCCTCCCCCCCCGCAGGCATGGGACCCCTCAGGCCCGCAGCCTGTGCCCACTTCAGACACCAGTCCCAGGGCCAGGGCCACCTGTGCTTCTGACTGACTGGCTGAGCATCCCAGGTTCCCGTGACCCCCTCCTGGGTTGCATTTCTTCACCAGAGTGACCCACCGGACTCAGACCAGTTTACTTACTAGAGTTCCTGTTTATTACAAAGACTCTGGAACACACAGATGGAAGAGTCGGCGGAGGGCAAGCATTATGTGGGAATGGGCTGCAGCGTCTGGTCCCTGGGGGTGCCCCCTCCCCCCCTGTCATGTGTTCATCAACGTGACAGCTCTCTGAACCCTGCCCTCTCAGGTCTCTATGGAGACCTTGTTACAGGGGCATGGTCGATTAAGTCATTGGCCGTTGGTGATTTTTTTTAATTTTTATTTTTTTATTTGTGAGACAGAGAGGAGAGACAGCGTGATCAGGGGAGGGTAAGAGAGAGAGGGAGACACAGAATCTGAAGCTCCAGGCTCTGAGCTGTCAGCACAGAGCCCAACGCGGGGCATGAACCCACGAACCGCGAGATCATGACCTGAGCCAAAGCTAGACATTCAACCGACCGAGCCACCCAGGTGCCCCTTGGCCGGTGGTGATTGACTGAACCTCCAGCCCCTCTCCCCAACCCCGGGGTAGCGGTTCGGACCCTCTAATCGCAGGGCTGGCCTGCCTGGCTTTCAGTCCTGCTTGAAAGGGGACTGTTGTAACAAGCCATTCCTTTCACCTGTGCGCCCTGGAGCTATTTCCAGAACTGAGGACAGGAGGCCAAATGTTACAACAAAAGATCGTCCTGTAGCTCTTTCGTTTAGGAAATTTTAAGCGTTGGAGGGGCTGTGAGGGCAGAAAGAATGAAGACAGAATATATAGTTCTTGTTATAAATCACAATAGCAGAGGGTGTAAATTTGGAGCAACTGAGGCAGCCCCACTCCTGATGGGGTAACCGTCAAAACAGGCCACATGCAGTCCCTCCTGCCTCTTTTGTCTTTTCTTTTCTTTTTTTTGAGAGAGAGAGCTAGTGGGGGAGGGGCAGAGAGAGGGGAACAGGGTCTGAAGCCGGCTCTGTGCTGACAGGCTGACAGCAGAGAGCCTGACGTGGGGCTCGAACCCAGGACCCACGAGATCCCAACCTGAGTCAAGTCGAAGACTCAAATGACTGCGCCACCCAGGGGCCCCCTCTTTTTCTTTTTTAACCATGATGGGGCAAGTGGTTTTGCCAAGGCAGGGCTGACATGGGGAGTGGAAGCCAGGTGGGGGAGTCCCCGATTCTTCTCTGGCTAATCTGCATGCAGCCAGCATTGCTCGGGCGCTCCGATGCATTAGCCCAGACGTCAAGACCTGTGGGCCCTGGAAACCCAGTGCCCAGGTGTGGCCACGTCCTGTGTGACCCGAGGGAGATTAATCTCTGTGCCTCACCCTCCTCATCTGTAAAATAGGATTAAAATAGTAGTTCCCTCTGAGTTTGGGATTACTAGAGTTCTTATCTGTAGAATGTTTAGAACTATGGGAGGCATTTCGTAAGTGCTCAATAAATGCTAGGTGCTATTGTGTGTGTGTGGAGGTGCTGGGATGCAGGGGTCCCTGGAAGTCAAGGTCCTTGTCCAAAGCCCACACGCCAGGAAGGACTACGTAGAGAAATACACGTCGGCCATGCCGGGCATGGTAAGTGCTAAGAAGAAAAATAAAGCGACAACAACAGGAACGGAGGGACATGGGTGCTCCTAGCTAGGTGGTGGGGTGGGGTGAAGGAGGGCTTCTCCCAGGAGCTGGTGTTCCCGGAGGGCTGCTTCCGAAAGAAAGGATGTAGGTTTTATGATTTACTGTGTTGGAGGTGTCCAGGGAGTGTGAGAAGTTTCTCTCTCTCTCTTTTTTTAATGTTTCATTTATTTTAGAGAGAGAAAGCGCCGGTGGGGGAGGGGCAGAGAGAGGGAGACAGAGGACCCGAAGCGCGTGGGCGCCGAGTTGACAGCAGTGATCGGGGCTCAAACTCATGAAATCACGAGATCACGACCCGAGCCGCAGTGAGACTGACACTCAATCGGTGGAGCCACCCAGGCGCCCCTGGAGTATGAGAAGTTCCTTGAGTTGTCTGGTCTGCGACTTGGGCAACTGAGCTTCAGTTATTTTATCTCCATAATTGCCCCAGGAGATGGGCAGAGTACCCATTATCCCTGCTCTGCAGAGGAGGGCACCTAGGGGCAGGGCCGGAGGTTTGATGCTTATCTAGAGTCAAGCTGAGCACAGCCGTTCCCCCCGTGGGAGGCTCCTGAGAACCAGCTTCTTAGAATTTCATCAGAAAGTCAACTGAGGCCTAGGTTTAAAGGGCAAGTTCTCTCTCTCTCTCTCTCTCTCTCTTTCTCTCCTGGCACTCCCCTGCCCTGCCTGAAGCTCCACAGTCAAAAACCAGCAAGCAGGGCAGTATTTAGAAAGCTGGGAAGTTGAGCTGAGAGGGTGCTTGCGGCAAAGCCGACAGGGAGGAGTCCCTAGATCGCGTCCTAACCACAGGGGACCGACAGTGTGAACCCAAACTAGCCACTGTCCCTCTCTGGAGCTCAGAATCTCCATCTGTAAGATCAGGGGGCTGCCCTGGGCTGTGGTTGTCCTTGCACTTCCCACAGGGCTGTCTGCACCCCGACAAGACATTCTGGACCTGCGTGGTCACCCACGGTAGCCACTGGGCGCGTGCGGGATCGGGCACCTGAGTGCGGCTAGGCCAGATGTGTGAACTGCATCTCAACGCAGAATACCGAATTTTGAAGACTTGGTGCAAAGCATATTTCTAGAATAACATTAATAATTTTATATCGATTGCGTGTTGGCATATTTTGGAGATGTTAGGTAAATATTAACAATTTACCAATTTCTTTCCACTCTGATGTGAATACTAGGATATTTAGAATTATGTATGCCACTTGAATTATAGTTCTATTCGACAGTTAAATGCCTACAAGATCTGATGAAATTAATTTAGCATTTAAAATCATAACCCCTTGGGGTGCCTAGGTGGCTCAGTTGGTTAAGCCTCTGGCTTCGGCTCAGGTCAGGTCTCATGTTCGTAGGTTTGAGCCCCATGTCGGGCTCTGTGCTGACAGCTAGCTCAGAGCCTGGAGCCTGCTTCCGGTCCTGTGTCTCCTTCTCTCTATGCCCCTCCCCCTCTCATGCTCTGTCTCTCTCTGTATCAAAAATAAATAAAACATTAAAAAAAAATTTAAAAAAAATAAATAAAATCGTAACCCCTTGACCCCCCACCCCCACTCCTGAGATCCCTACCTCGCCTGGGGACACTTATAGTCCTTATCATCTGCTCTAATATTGTATAATTTATATCTCTTATATATATATTTTAAATATTTGCTTATGTATTTTGAGAGAGAGAGAGAGCTCTGGGGAGGGGCAGAGAGAGAGGGAGAGAGAGAGAATCCCAAGCAGGCTCTGAGCTGGCATTGCAGAGCCCAGCGTGGGGCTCGATGGGGGGCTCTAACCCACGAATCGCGAGATCATGACCTGAGCCGAAACCTCTGACTCTGTCATATCGATTGCTTATTGTCTGCTTTTCTTGTGAGAACATAAGCTTCCCCAAGGCAGAGTTTTGCTATTTTGCTTAGTAGTGTAACCCAAGTGCTTAGAATAGTGCCAGGCACGTGGTAGGTGCTCAATAAATGGCGAATGAGTGAATATCGACATAATAACTATGGGGCTTCCATTGTCCCCAAATCTCCCAATTTTTCTAGAAAGCCTCCAAATCCAGATTTTCATGAATACTCTTCAACTTTTTTTTAAGTGTTCATTTATTTATTTTGAGAGGAAGCAAGTTGGAGGAGGGGCAGAGAGAGAGAGAGAGAGAGAGAGAATCCCAAGCAGGATCTGCACCATCAGCACAAAGCCCCATGTGTGGGGCTCGATCCCAAGAACCCTGAGATCATGACCTGAGCAGAAACCAAGAAAGGGATGATCAACCGACCAAATCACCCCGGCTCCCTAATCTCTAGCTTTTTAAATGTTAGAATTCTAATTATTTTAAAGGATTGTGTGGGCCACAAGAAACATTTCTGCAGCGTCCAGACCTCTCTGGTCTAGAGGATTCTGGAGGCTCATATACACTAGGCTAGGTGAGGAAGGGCCTGGTGGAGTGCTGGGCGGGCCCCTCAAATCTGGCCTGTCCCAGAAAACTTGCCCCTTGCGGGCCAACATGCATCGAAGGGACTCGCGTGGGCGGTGATTGAGGGACACCTCCCGTCTCGGGCAGCCCCTCACTTGTGTGTCTGTAGCTTGCAGCTTCAGGGGTCACAGCGTGGGCGGGGACCAAGAGAGGACCTTCCCTGTGGCCCACACAGCCCCTTCCTCTCTGCCAGGCCAACATTTGACCTCTCTGGCCCCATGGCAGGAGTAGCTTTTGCTCTAGTAGTTGAAGACCGAGAGCTTAGGGCAGCAGGCCGGGGCAGGAAGGGCTGAGGCTGAGTCAGAGGGCCGCAGGCTTGCAGCGGGTCCGGATCGCCCTGGCCTCTCTGCACGCTCCGAAGCGCCATCCCTTTCTTGTCCTCAGCTTTCCCTTCTGAGCAGTGAGGGCTTTGAACCAGCTCAGCATCTCCAAACCCATCACCTGGATGGCTGGGACTGCATGTAGACTCATGGAATTAGAATGACGGATCGCCCGGGGCGGGGGCCGGGGTGGGGGTGGGGCGGGAGGATTAGACCTCCCTCGGCCAGGATCTAAAATGGTACCCAACCCCCATCCCCACCTTCCTAACTTGCTTCATTGTGTTAATTTCCTCTTTGGTGCCTGTAACCATCTGGTTCACTTGATACATTTTACTCTACTTTTGCTTTTTACTCTCTCTCCCTGTGTGTAAGCCCCATGAGGGTAGACATTTTTTTCTTAATTTTTTAAATTTATATTTATTTTTTTGAGAGACAGAGAAGCAGAGCATGATCAGGGAAAAGAAAGAGAGAGACACACCAAATCTGAAGCAGGCTCCAGGCTCTAAGCTGTCAGCACAGAGCCCGACACGGGGCTCGAACCCACGAACTGTGAGATCATGACCTGAGGTGAAGTCGGACGCTTAACCGACTGAGCCTCCCAGGCACCCCCAGAGATTTTTAACATATCACCTTTATGGAGGAATAATTGACAGAAAACACAATTAGCCGTTTTAAGTGGGCACATCAGTGAGTTGTGACTATACACAGCCTTGTGACCACCACCAACAGTCAAGATACAGATGTTCCATCACCCCAAAAACTTCCCTTTACCCCTTCTTTTTTCTTTTTGTTAAATTAAAAAAAGTTGTAATCTCTATACCTAACATGGGGGGGGGTCATACTCATGACCCTGAGATCAAGAGTCACGTCCTCTACAGACTGAGCCAGCCAGGTGCCCCTGACCTTGGGCCCCTTCTCAGGCCATCTCCCTCCACCTTCTGGCCCCTAGCACCCACTGGTCTGCTTGTGCCATTCTAGTATGGTCTTTCCCAGATGGGGCGCCTGGGTGGCTCAGTCGGTTAAGTGTCCGACTTCCACTCAGGTCATGATCTCACGGTTCGTGGGTTCGAGCCCCGCATCGTGCTCCGTGCTGACAGCTTGGAGCCTGGAGCTTGCTTCTGATTCTGTGTCTCCCTCTCTCTCTCTCTACTCCTCCACTCGTGCTCTGTCTCTGTCAAAAATAAACAAGCATTAAAAAAGGAAGAATAACACACAGATGAAATCATTACAGTATGTGGTCTTTTGTGGTCTGGCTTTTTACATGAAGTTGGTGCTTCCAAGTTTCCTCCAAGATGATGTCTGTATTAATAGTTTGTTCCTTTCCATTGCTGGGTAGTATTCTGTCATATGCGCACATGACAATCTGCTATCCATTCTCCTGTTGATGGGCATGTTGATCATTTCACTAGTAGTCAAAATAGTTTACGACTGTTATTAATGCAGCCACTGTGAACAGTTTATATGTCTTTGCTTGCACATGTGATTTCACTTCTCCCGTGGGTAAATATTGAGTGGGAGCATTGCTGTTCGGTAAATGCACCTTCAGACTGATTCCAAATTGAAGGCACAGCTGTCAGTGTTATGAATCGAATGAATGGTGTCGTGGCGTCTGCATTTAAAAAAATATTTCACTTTATTTTTACGTTCTTAAAGAGAGAGAGAAAAGTGTGAGCAGGGGAGAGGGACAGAGGGAGAGGAAGAGAGAGAATCATAAGCAGGCTGCATGTGGAGCCCGATGCAGGGCTTGATCCCACGACCCTGAAATCAAGAGTCAGATGCTTAATCGACTGAGCCACCCAGGTTTCCCTCTGCATTTTTAATAAGGTCCCCAGGGACAGCCAGGTGGTTCTGTGCTGGTGGATTCGGACCCTGTGATCCTTCGGCTCCAGTGGGCTGCTTCCCTTCTGCCTTTCGTCTGCGGAGTCTGTTTTATACCCAAACCTTAGCCCCCGAGGTGACCCAGGGTTGAGACTCTGACCGGTTGGTCCCACATCAGAGGAATCCTCAGCCCATGGTCACCTTCATTAGCTTAGCATTATGAGTTGATAAGTATTATGGTAAATACACTTATTGCAACCTTGCCATCCTGCCTCCTGCATCTTTTGACTTTTTATGAGCCTGAGGTCTTCTTCCTGTCCTTCTGGTGCTAATGCAAGATGAAGTGCTCATTTGTTGAATTATTCCTTCATTCATTTGCAGCACCTTTACTTATTTTTTAAAGTTTATTTATTGATTTTGAGAGAGAGAGAGAGAGAGAGAGAGAGAGAGAGAGAGAGAGAGAGCTCTCTGAGAGAGAGAGAGAATCCCAGGCAGGCTCGGCACTGTCAGTGCAGAGCCCCATGTGGGGTTCAAACTCATAAACCGTGAGATCATGTCTGGAGCAGAAAGTCAATGCTTAACTAACTGAGCCATCCAGGCGCCCCCATTTATAGCATCTTTAGTTGAGTCTTTCTTGTGCTAGGCAAAGTCTAGACACTGAAAAGGCTTTTTTTTTGGTGTGTGAAAACAATAAAATCACTGTTTTGGTGGAACTTTCACGGTGAAGAAAGGTAACAACCTAAAGGTAAACAAATAAGGCAATTTCAAGTAGCATTAAGTTCTATGAAGAAAATACAACAAGGTAATGGTTGAAGGGAACTTTAGACAGAGTAGCAGGGAAATGGTCTCTGAGGTGGAATGTTTGAAGCAAGAAGGAATTGGCTCTAGGAACATCCGAAGTTGCTCTGTAGTCCCCAGCCACATAAGGCTACTGAGCCCTTGCACTGTGGCTGGTTTGCATTGAGATGTGCCAGAAGTATAAAATACGCACCAAATTTCAAAGACTTACTGTGCAAAATCCCTAAAATATCTCAGTAATTCATTTTTCTGTTGGCTACAGGTTGAGATGATTATATTTTGGACATATTGAATTAAATGAAATACATTATTATCTTCAACTTTTCCTTTTTAAAAATGTACCAAGTAGTAAATTAGAAAAATTACAATGTGGCCTGTATGTGTGGCTTGCATAATATTTCTACCGGACAGCAGAAATCTAAGGGAGAAGCATCCTCAGCAGAGGGAGTGGCAAACGCAAAGGTCCTGAGGCGGGAGCTGAAAGCTGAGTGAGCCAGGGAAAGAGTGGCAGAAATAGGAATGGAACAAATCCAGTAGGATCTTGGTATCGCCTCTCTAAGGAGATGGATTTTATTTAAAAAATTGTTTTTAATGTTTATTTATTTTTGAGAGGAAGAGAGACAGCGTGCGAGGGGGCAGGGGCAGAGAGAGAGGGAGACACAGAATCCAAAGCAGGCTCCAGGCTCCCAGCTGTCAGCACAGAGCCAGACGTGGGGAACCCAAGAACTGCGAGATCATGACCTGAGCAGGAGTCAGATGCTTAACCCACTGAGCCACGCAGGCGCCCCACGAGTTGGATTTTAATTGAAATACAAGAGGGGAGCCGTTTTCAGCAAGGAAGTGGCTTGGTCTGAGTCATGTTTAGCAGCCCCCTGTGGCTGTGGCGCACCTGCTGTGGGTGGGCCAGAGGGAAGGCAGGGCGTTGTAGGAGGAAGAATCCAGAGTTCCAGCACTGTCGGAGCGGGACGAATTTGCGGCCATGCCCTCCTCTGGGACTCAGTTTCCCTCCCCCCCTCCCTCTCTGTAAGATGTGGCTCATTGGGCCCTTCTCCCGCTCTGGCAGCCCCATCCGCGAGCGGTCGCCGGGCGCCAGGGGGAGCCTCCTCGATGACTCGGCGCTCGGCTGGCCAGGCGCCGGCGCGTCGCCCGCTCGATTGGTCGGGTCGGGGCGGGCCGGAGCGCCGCCGGCCAGCGCCATTGAGGAGCCGGGAGAGGAAGCGCCGCGCAGTGCCGGGCTGGGCGGGCGGCCCGGGACACCGACAGGTACTGGCCGGGGCCGAGCGGGGGGCGGCGGGCAGGGCCGAGGACGGCAGGCGGGCGCGGGCCCGCTGTCGGCCGCCCCGGACCAGCTACGGACCTGGGGCCGCGGGAGCGCGCCGCTGGGAGCCCGGGGAGCCCGGCGTCCGGCCCTCCCGCCGCCTGAGCTCCTCCGGGGGCCCCGGGGCGTCCGCGCTCCCGCCGGCCCCGAGCCCGCCTGCCTTCTCGGGGGACACCTGCGCCCCAGCCACCGCAGGCACCCCAGGGTCAGACAGGCTTGGGGCTGCCCGAGCTTCCCAGGACCCCGGCGTCGTGGTCCTGGGAGTCCGAGCCGCCGCCGGACCCCGCACCCTCTCCAGGGTCCCGGCAGCCTGGTGCCCTGGGATTGGGGGCGGTGTCAGCCCGCGTCTCCCCGCCTAAGCGGCGGTCCCCATGCGGGACCCCCGTGCCTCACGCCCGAAAATGGGCGGCGATCAGTTCTCCAAAATGTTTTAACCACCCACCAGCCTTCTGGGGTCGCGCTCTGGGATGGGGACCTCAGGCCTCAAAACACTCTACCCCCGCTCTCCGGGGTCACGCCCAGGCTGAATCCCCCCTCCCAGGTGCGGGGACCCCAGGCTCCGGCGCCGTTGCCTCCGGGCTTTATCTGGGAGGTGGGGTCTCCGTCCCCGGAGAGCCCACGGGGTGGAAGAAGGGCTGTGGGACCCTCGCCCTCAAGGGCAGTCCCATTCCTGTGGGGCCCGGGGCCTGGCACCTGCCCCCTCTTCTTTTTTCACGGCTCCCGGGCGCCCGCGGCACTCAGGCCCCGCCGGCTCGCGGGGAGCGCCCCGGTCCCTGTGCCAGTCCCACTCTCGGCTTTGGCCGCCCCTCGAGGGAGGGGCCTGGCTCAAGGTCACGCCCGGCTGTCTGTCCGCCTGTGGGCCGAGCCCTGATCCCCAGTGACTCCAGCCCCACCGATTAGGGGAGGTCAGGTGGGAGTTAGTGCCGGGCGGCTGCCTGGAAACCCTGGTTGACCGGAGCGTAGAGACACTTTGGGAGTCTAGCCAGCTTGGCGGCCCTTCCTGACACCGGATTCCTTAAGGGAATCCTTGAAGTGGCTTCCAGCCTGGTCTAGATGCTTAAGCGGCGCTAATAGATGCTTTCTGGCTTGAGACTTAATTGACTGACCAGGGCATTTACGTTGCTTCTCGCCCCACCTTTTTGGTAATCTGTGTCTTGCATTCTTCCACCGGAGGAGGGTGGGGGGCGGTGGTGGTGGTAGAGAAGGGCCTGATTCCCTCTACTGGGAGAGCATTTGTATTTGGCCCTTCAGAGAGAGTTTGTTTGGCATTTTAAGGGTCAGTGGCAGTAACTTAAATAAAGAGCACTCTGATTTTGGTGCCTTGCCTAAGTGTGTTTGGAGTTTACATAGTAAGGCTAGATCAGTCAGGTCACATTTTGTTTTCACAGATTTACTTTTAAAGTTATAATAAGGAATTTTTTTTTTAACCAGATTTACTTGTTTAAAGTAAATTTTTGTTTACTTTTTGTTTAAAGTTATAATAAAGAAATGTGTTTTTTTTTTAACCAGGCTGTTAAACATTTCTTACTGTAAAGAATTTGTTCTCGTGACCTCTTCATTTATTTTTTATGTTTTTTATTTATTTTTGAGAGACAGAGAGAGACAGCACGAGCAGGGGAGGGTCAGAGAGAGAGGGAGACACAGAATCTGAAGCAGGCTCCAGGCTCTGGAGCTGTCAGCACAGAGCCCGACGCAGGGCTCGAATCCCAGGAACCGGGAGATCATGCTCTGAGCCGAAGTCGGACGCTCAGCCGACAGAGCCACCCAGGCGCCCCATGACCTCTTCTTTAAATACATGTAGCCGATGATCTCTAGCAAGTTCTTAGTTTTACACAAAATATGGCTTTAAAAAATCTCTGGAAAGAAACTAGTGTTTCATCAGATGCTCTTTAGCACCTTGTTTATTTTTCCTGTCATTTTGATGGCAAATAAAAATCAATCCTGCCGGAAGACCAAGACACTGTTGACAAACAGAAGTCGGTCTTTCCTGGAGGTTGAGTTAATTCTTACCGGGCCTTACAGGGCCTTGTGTTTGGGGATTTTGTTGGGTGCTAGCCTTTTCATCTGGGATAAGCCTATCTTCTGGTGCTAAGATGAATCACCAGGGGTGGGGCAGAGTGCCTGGAAAGGATCCTGAAAGGGCTGGTTCCAAGTAGGACACATGTCATAGCAAACCTGGAGCGTCCAGCTCCAGACACCTGGGCTGGTGTCTGATGTGCTTGGTTGGCTCTGAGCAAGATTTGGAACTCGCAGTTCTACTTGGGATCTACTAGCTGAGTGATTGATTTTGGGGCCCATTTTAAACTTTTATGTCTTGGGGCGCCTGGGTGACTCAGTCGGTTAAGGGTCTGACTTCGGCTCAGGTCATGATCTCACGGTTAGTGAGTTTGAGCCCCACCTTGGGTTCTGTGCTGACGCCTCAGAGCCTGGAGCCTGCTTTGGATTCTGTGCCTCCCCATTTCTCTGGCCCTCCCCCGTATGCTCTCTCTCTCTCTCTCTCAAAAATGAATAAACACTAAAAAAAAAAAGTTAAAAAGGACCTTTTGTGTCTCGGGTTCCGTCATGGTAACTTTTAGTAGTACTAAAAGTAACCTGTATATTGTTTTGGGATACTAACAAGTACCATTATTGTGGGTAGTGGTTGTGCAGTTCTGAATGTAAATACGGTAGCTGGAACCAGAGGACTTCTTGTGTTTGTGTTCCTAAGACAGTTCATTGTATCAGCAGCCCAGGGTTCGGTCCCGGTTCCTGTAATGCAGTTCCAGGACGTTTAAGAACGTCTTAACGTTCTCTCTTTCGTTTATATTATTTTATGAATGATCCTGATGAACAAATTTGCAACATGGAATTAGAGGCTTACAGGGGATCACTGCCGAATGTGAAGTTCATTGAAATCTCTCAGGGCATCTTTGCCTTCATCTAGGACAGGATTCTTCAACCCCGGCACTGTTGACATTTGGGCTGGGTAATTCTTTGCCCCGGGGGAGCTGTCTTGTGCGTTGTAGGATGGTTAGCTTCTCCCTTGGTCTCTACTCACAAGATCCCAACTGCAGTCCACCTTCCCCGCCTCGTCACCATAATTAAAAATGTCTCTGGACGCCGCCTAATTGCACTTGGATGAGAATCGCTGAGCAGGACAGTCTGGTTCCAAGGTGAACTCCTACAGGCAAGCAGCTTAATGATCAGTTACATGAAAAAGACAGAAAACTTGGAGTTCTGGGTATTTTTTGGTAAATTTGTAAGGGACTGACTGCTCCTTGTCACCACGTCAGCATGTAGATTTGTTGGTTTGATCCTCGGCCAACAGGGCATCTTGGAGTGCTTGTCACCCCCCCCCCTCTTTTTTTTTTGTCTTAAATCTGGGCTTTGTGTTCATTCGTCTACCTTCAGGGAAGGCAGAGTAGGAAGTCAGCTCAGAAAATCATCTGGTTTTTCTGTTGATTTCCTTTTTTGTTTGCTTCATAGTTTCTTCTGTGACCATGAGAGAGAGAAATAAAGAATGATCCGTGATCTTTAAACACCTTGTCTTGAGGATATAGTCATGTTGGAAGGTCTTGTAGCCTGGGTTCTCAACACCTATCTGGGGAAATACGTCAATAATCTGAACACTGATCAGCTCTCTGTTGCGCTTCTGAAAGGTAAGTGTATCTCTTTTTGGTAAATTATGCCTTTGCAGATGGCATTTCTGGTTTTTTATATTCTTTTTGTTGAACTGACAATAGTAAAACATAATGCCCAGATGGCTTTGTACTAAATATGTGTTAAAGGAAACACGTTCTCTTATATGATACTGATTATTATTACAGGTCACTTACGTAGCTGTATTGCTATAGATTTTAGGGAACTGTTAAATATTACAAAAAAAGACTACATTGCTGCTTTATCCTAGTTAACTTAAAATTTTTTTTTAATGTTTATTCATTTTTTAGAAAGAGAGAGACAGAGCATGAGTGGGGGAGGAGGAGAGAGAGAGGGAGACACAGAATCCAGCACAGAGCCTGACAGCTGGGCTTGAACCCAAGAGCCATGAGATCATGACCTGAGCCACAGTCGGACATTCCACTGACTGAGCCACCCAGGGACCCCAATCCCAGTTAGCTTTGTAGCTTTATGGAGGTGGCCACGTAGTGACAATGGCATTGGCTTTGGCTTCAAATCCTGTCGTGTTACGTATTACTCACGTGAACAAGTCATTGAAATTCTGAGCCTCGGTTTCCTTAGAACAAATGAGTAATATACCTCTCCAGTGTTGCGGTTGGAATGACACGTAAAGTTCTTCTCCTGCTGGTGTGTAACAGACACACCTAGTCGGAGTTTTAAAATATGTTACTGTGGAGTCGTCAACAGGTTTCTGAGCTCTTGTCTTGCCAAGCAGAAAAGTACTCTAAAGCCTGAGCCTTTGTAGGCCTGGCCTCACTAAACGCCTATACACGACTTACCACAGTCCAGGGATCTGGTGTGAGAGTTGGAAACCCACTTTTTTCCCCTTCTTTTTCTTAAATATTTAAAAAATTTATTCTTGAAGAGAGTATGAGCAGGGGAAGGGCAGAGAGAGAAGGGCACAGAGAATCCCAAGTAGGTTCTGTGCTTACAGCAGTAGGCCTGATGCGGGGCTCAAACTCATGAACCTAACCCGAGGTCGGATGCTCAACTGACTGAGCCACCCAGGTGCCCCTTCCCTTTTCCTTGTTTTAATTTAAGCTCTCTTTGCTCAACTCAAAATGGAACACTTGAACAAATGTAGAGAAAGGAGATAAAGTCAGTCTGCGATCATGTAGCATCATAGAAAGTGGGAAGGAGATGTCAAGTATGGCGGGAAACTCCCCTTCCTGGGGGTGTGGGTTTGGGCCAGCAGACCAGGACCGATTAGCGGACCAGGACCGATTAGCGGAGATGGCGGTAGTACATAGTGTGGTGGAGCGCCTGAGAATAGGGTGTCAGTGGCCCAGCCATCGCCAGAGGTAGTCCCTTCCAGGCTTTCCTGACCCGTCTGAACCAGTGAAAGGATTCTGGCAGCCCCAGGCTGCGGGAAGCCCCTCCTCCCTCCAGTTCCGAGGAGACTGAAGTAGGTTTTTTCTTAATCTTTAACTTCTGTCCTGACCTTTTCCTCCCTGTCTTTAGAAGGGAGCTGCTAAGTGCAAGGTGAAAGTGACTAGTCTGTCAGGGAAGAGGATGTGTTCAAAGTACAAGAGTAGTGTCAAGTTCACCTCTTTGGTCACTTACTGAAGTTCTTGTACGTGCCATGGAGCCAACCAGGTTGCACAGTGCAGGAAACAGGGCTGAGAAAGGCAATTGCAAACCATAACCTCGCCAGCTCTTTCCAGAGTGATGTGGTAAGAGGATGTTTGCTGAAGGAATGAATGAATAGAAACTCGTGGCATCTGCTGTATTACGGAGTCTATACTAATAACAGATTTCTAAGCTCAGTTTTAGAATATATCTTGTGGGGCGCCTGGGTGGCTCAGTCGGTTAAGCATCCGACTTCGGCTCAGGTCATGATCTCACGGTTTGTGAGTTCGAGCTCCGTGTCGGGCTCTGTGCTGACAGCTCAGGGCCTGCAACCTGCTTCGGATTCTATGTCCCCACCTCTGTCTGCGCCTCCCCTGCTCATGCTCGTCTCTGTCTCTCAATAATAAATAAATGTTACAAAAAATTAGAATATATCTTGTAATGACAACCATGTGTATCTCTCTGGTGCTTCAAACTGCCTTTCTATGCTTATTTTCTATTTAAAAATATTCTCTATGCAGACTAGAAAAATGCTTTTTCTTTCCTAACCAGTATCAGTGTGGTGCCCATCCTTACGGATTCAAAGCACTTCACAGTGCTTGGCTAGGAGAGTGTCGGAGCATTGCAGCGTCTGGGGGCAGGGGGTAGAGTATAGGAACAGGGATGTTATTTCAGTCCATCCGGAGATATTTAGTGTGTGAGGTGCTTTGGGAGATGCCAGGAAGATGGAAATAGTGATCAAGAGTATGGATTTTATACCTGGACTTGTTTTGAATCTCATTGCTTCCATTTACCAATAACTTGGGGAAACTTACTCCAATTCTTCATGAATTCTCAAATTCTTCCTGTCCGTGAATTGGAGAGAATATTAACGGTCTCATAAGGTTCTGAGGACTAGACACATTAATGTAGGTCAAATAGCTTAGACCGTTCATGGCATACAGGGGCTCTCCGTCGACGTTAGTTCCCATCATCCTCCATGGTCACGATCGTCAGCATACAGTTGGTGTGGGTTGGACTTCAAGGGTGGACTGTGCGCACATACTAAAAGCAATAGAAATGTAAAATAGCGTACAAGTAGTTGAAGGAGAGAGAGAATTTACGTAAGATTTTGTTTGTTTAGTCACTCAGCAAACACCATGGCAGGCCTGCTTTGGGTCCACCTCTGTGCTCTGGGGTGATACAGAGTGGGGGGACAGGAGAAGATATGAGGTGCTCAGGCCTAGCGGCTGGGCCTGGTCTCCCCACTTACATGCTCCTTGTGACTGCGAGCAAGTTACTCAGGCCTGGTCTTCACCCCCTGTGCCTCTTGCCAGCTGAGGTCAGGCAGACGCGGCACGGACTCCGGCGCCGCCGCTCGGCAGCTCTGAGAGTTCCGGGCAGATGGCTTTTCCCTAAGCCTGACGTCCCTCACGTCGAAGTGGAGAAATTAAGAGCATTTCCTCATGTCATTGCACGGACTGAATGAGGTGATGCGTAGCAGGTGCCCGGCACCAGTCACCCCTCGCTCAGTGCTCCCTGCTGGGACCCTTGTTGTTACTCCCTCCCCCTCTGTCATCCTGGCCCTGGGACACCTGTTACCCTGTTGGGGAGAGAGAAACGATGCGGCAGCACAGGGCAGTGTGGAGACCCAGGCACAGTGCGGCGAGCGCCGCTGGGGGTGCCATCACCCTGTTTGCAGGACCCTTGGCGGCAGTGCTGTGGGCTTTCAGTAGGTGGTGCGGGGCGGTCATGAGCACAGCTCACGGAGCCTGTTTGGGATGGTTGAAGGCCAGAGGGCAGCAGCTGCCGGTGTCCCGTCAGGGGGCCGAGACCGTGGGCTGTGGGCACATCTCTGTTTGTGACCCAGCACTTCGGCTCCCCTCCTTTTTGTTCTCATAAGCCCTGAACTGCAGGCTGGCTTTTTTTTTTTTTAATTTTTTAATGTTTATTTGTTTTTGAGAGAGAGAGAGAGACAGACAGACAGACAGAGCATGAGCGGGGGAGAGGCAGACAGAGAGAGAGGGAGACCGAATCTGAAGCAGGCTCTGAGCGGTTAGGGCAGAGCCCAGTAGGGGGCTTGAACTCCGGGATGGCCAGATCATGACGTAGGCCGAAGTCGGACGTTTAACCAGCCAGGCCACTCAGGTGCCCTGCGCAGGCTGGCCTTTGAAGTGAGCCGAGGGAGAATTCAGTAGTCATCGGTGGTGACCGAAAAGCGCCGGCCCCTAGATTTACTCCAGTTCTAGGGACTCCGTTTCTTGGTAGGCTAACTAGGCTGAGGAGTTTTTGGATGAGACATCCAGGAATAAGCCTGTCCTTATCTGCCCGGAAGGAAACGAGCAGCGCTGTCATTTATAAAGTGCTCACCCCTTCTGGGTCCCTTGAGGGACCTTTCCCAGCAGGGCCATTTGTGGGCGCACGTCTGAGTGGGTGGGGAATCAGAGTTTTCCGACCGGAGCCACTGCTGCCGCCCTTTTGCCCGATTCCTTTGGTTTTGACTCCCCGTGGGCGGCCCTTTCTTCTCGTTCTTTCCTCGGTTTCTTCTCCTTCCTCGACCACTTCTTCTGCCCTCTGCACCTTAATGTTTCACGGTGCGGCCTGCCTGCCACTCCTTCTGCTTCCCAGCAGGTGGACAGCAGCCAAGGAGACCTAGTGCCACCTGCCTTTGTGACAGATTTGGGTATTGAAAAATAGGGCAGATGATTCAAATTGCAAATGATCCTCTTCAAAAGAAGAAGAAATGATATATTTTCCCCCTTTATGTCAGTTTCAACTGTTGAGGAACATGTTTCATGTCCTTCCCCCCCCCTTTGATCGCCGTATATGGAAATAGGGTTGTATCCAGGGTCTCTGGGGTTATTAACTTCTTTTGATGATTAGTCTTTATTTACTTATTTATTGTGAGAAAGAGAAAGGTAGGGGAGGGAGAGAATCCCAAGCAGGCTCTGCACCCCGAGCTCAGCCCGACCTGGCGCTCCATCCTACAAACCATGTGATTGTGACCGGCACCGAAATCAAGAGTTGGACGCCTAACCGACTGAGCCACCCAGGCGCCCCAGCTCTTTGGTTGGTCTTTAAGCTATGTGGGGACCATGTAGACACGTGCTTCTGCCAAAGTCTGAAACAAGCTGCCTGCATTTGCTCAGCATCTGCCAAGTTGCTGGAGTTGAATACTTGTTTAGAAGCCAATTACCCACAAGTCCTGAACAGTCATTTAAAGGAGAAAATAATTGTTTCTTGTATTAATTTGTCTTTGGTTTGCTTGCCTTTCTTCTGAATTCTTGTACCGGTGAACGGGTGCTGGGTGGTTGTGGTCTGTCCTCCCCGTTCTCAGCAATTGCCTGAGGTCGTGCACACAGCTCCGTAGAATGATGCTTGTCTCCGCCCTTTAGGATGGGGCCTTGCCTTCTCTTTCCACTTTCCCAGGGGCCAGGTCAGGGTCTACTACAGACCGAGGAGGGGTAGGCCACATGCTTTCCACCTCCGGGAGAGCGAGAGATCAGCCGCTCCCTCTGGACTGGGCCTCGGTGGCTTCAGAGACATCTCGCACCTCCAGGGTTAAGCCCTGTAAAAGCTGGGTCTGAAAGGGGCCTTCGGCAGTGGTTTGTTCTTTGCTTTCTGACAGGTAATTAAATCCTGTAGGTGGAGAGATGGAGGAGAACATGCCGAGCTGCTCTGTCCAGAAGAGAGCGTGTGATTCCCATTGATGACCAACTGTGTTTAACTCGGGGGCGCTCAGATGTGCTGCGCAGTACGCCCATTTGCTAGGGGCGAAGGGGGGGAGGTTTGCAGGAGCTTGTTAAAAATCACAAATTTCTGTGTTTTGATCCCAGAGATGTCTGGACAGGGGGCCCAGGGGCCTGCATGTCTTCCCACGTGATTCAGATGTTAGTGGTTCTCTGATGAACATGCTTCTGCATTCGGGGTCTGCAGCCTAGCCAGCTGGCCAAGTCCACACTGAGAAAGACTTTTATATTTCTGAAGGCTTGTAAAACCAAACCAAACAAAACAGAATACACAACTGATACCATAAAGCTTGAAATATTTACTATCTGGCTTATTATAGAGAAAGATCCCAGGCTAAAGCCTTCATCTGTGGGCAGGCTTCAGCTGTCAGGAAATGAGTGCAGATAAAGTGCATAGGCTGGTCTGGCGCCTGGCTTTTTATAGCTGGGTGGGGATGTAAAACTCCCTGTAACCTGCAGTGATTTGCACACAGTGGGCGCCTGCTGCATTTGCATTTCATGATGTTGCTTTTATTTCTCAGGTGCTGTTGAGTTGGAAAACCTGCCATTGAAGAAAGATGCCTTGAAAGAGCTGGAATTACCGTTTGAAGTCAAAGCGGGTATGCGGACCTCTCAAGCGGAGGGGGGCAGTTTTGAGTCTAGAGCTAGTGCTTGGGATGTGGAAACCGAGAGCCCTGGAGTCTGACTCGGTTTGAGGAGGAAGAGGAGTATAGGCTGCAGATGAGGCCTAACGCGTGCCCTTGTCTGTCAGGATGACCCTGGGTGGCGGTGAGGAGGTCAGGTGCTCCCCAGGCCCAGTGAATCAGAATTGGCCAGGGAGTGTCACCGAACCTGCATTTTTAACAAGCACCCCAAGTGAGTCCTATGTTTTCAGAAGAACTTCTGTTCTAGAAACAGGGGTCCTGATTTTTGGAGAATTCTTTATATTACTAAGAGTTTACTGAACAGAAGGTGTGCTCTGGAGCAGTGTGCTTGGGTGTGTAGCCCGCATCGGCCGTTCTCTGGCTGTGTGGCCTTGTGGGAGTTCCCTCGCCACTCGCTGTGCCTCTCCGTCTTCAGGATGAGATGATAATGGTCGTACCTCTGTCAGAGGGCTGCGGAGAGGGATTCAGGAGCTAACGCAGTAAAGCCACTCAGAACGATGCCAGGCACACTCAGCAGATTTTTGCAGTTAGTATAGGAGTTGTGTAATTTCTAGGTTTGGTAAGGAAACAAGAATGGTCATGGAATTAAAATATTCTCTGTTGGGGCGCCTGGCTGGCTCAGTTGGAGCGTGCAACTCTTGATCTTGGGGTTGTGAGTTCGAGCCTCACAGTAGGTATAGAGATTACTTAAAAATAAAGTTTTTTTGTTTGTCTTTTTTCCTTTTTTTTTTTTTTAAAGTTTATTTATTTTGAGAGAGAGAAGGGGAGGAGCACAGAGAGAGAAGGGGAGAGAGAGAATTACAAGCAGGCCTTGCACTGTCAGCATGGAGCTGGATGCGGGGCTTGAACCCGTGAATTGTGAGAGCATGACCTGAGCTGAAACCAAGAGCCAGACACTCAACTGACTGCACCACTCAGGTGGCCCTTAAAAATAAAATCTTAAAAAAACAAAACAAAACAAAAAGACCCCCCACCACAACATTCTTCGTTAAGTGACCATATGTAAAACCAGTCCCTATTCAGACACGCCTCATTATGTCATTCTTTCCCTTACTTTTGGATCCTTCTATTAAAATAAAATGCAAGCACAACGCAGATCAGTTGCAAGTGAAATAGGATAGAAATCTTGCAAAAGATTTAGACTTTTTTGAAGTCAGTTCAGGTGATGGGTGAACTGCCGGAGTCGCAGGCCAAGACCGTGACAGGTTAGAATCTGCAAGACACTCAGGGATGACGCTACTGTGGGTGTTTCCAGAAGAGCTGTTATCTGAATGTCACAGGATTCAAGGAGGCTCTTGGAAATTGATGACGTTCTCTCATATTTTTGCAAAAATGACCCTATTTGTACTTGTTCTGCAAAAATTAAATGAAATGTAACAGAAGTTATATCTTGCTTGTCATCTATCAACTATGCCTCTTCCCCCAGTTAATTTAGGTTAGAATTGCAACTGCACACTGATCACTGTTAAACTCTTTGTGGTGAGGATTTGTATATGGTTTCAGTTGTAATATTACCTATTAAATATACAAAACTTACTTTCCGGGCGCCTGGCTGGCTCGGTCAGTAGAGCATGTGACTCTTGGGGTTGTGAGTTCAAGCCCCATGTTGGGTATGGAGCCTACTTTAAAAAAAAAACAAACCCAGAGCCCTTGATAAAGCCCACCCAAAAAGAAAAAACTTACTTTCATTTTTCTAGATAAAACGTAAATTAAAATGTTTTCCATTATTTGTTGTCACATTTCTTAAGTTGTTACTGGATTACACAGTCAATCACTTGGTGTTAATGATATTCTTTTATCCTTAACAGATCAATCCTACTTGAGTTCTAGATCTCAGAGGGAAATGATCGCTCTCAGATAACGTTTATTTCTCTCAGAGATAGGATATTAGATAGGGCCGTGTGGATCTTTGAGAGAGCCATTAGGACAGGTCAGGTATTCTTAAGTTTATTTATTTATTTTGAGATAGAGAGTGCAGGAGGGACAGAGAGAGAAGCCCAAGCAGGCTCTGCATGACCAGCACAGAGCCCGATGCGGGGCTCCAACTCTCGAACCGTGAGATCATGACCTGAGCCAAAACCAAGAGTTGGACACTTAACCCACTGAGCCCCCAGGTGCCCCCAGTTAGATATTCTTATGTACTGTTCCTTAGTGGCAGCTCGGCTAGAAGTGGTGGGACTTGGGAAGTCCAGTCACAGTCCTAGCAGACCCTTTAGCTTCGCGTCAGCCCGGGTTCTCGTGAAGGATCGGAATTCGTGCCACCGCAGGTGGTGTGCAGTCCGTGTGCTCACGACCGGACGTACTGTAAGCCCAGCAACTCCCAAGAAGAGCTCCTCAACCAGCCAACTAACAACCGACAGGAAATGAGTTTTGCCCTCGTGGGTTTGTGCAGGTGCCGTGGGGAGAAAGACGCCCCGGGGCAGTTTGGGGTGTAGTTTAGCTTGGGGGGGAGAGGCACCTCACAGAGGAGAGGTGCTGTCTTCCATAGGGCAGCAAGCCACGCGGCACTTTTTCCATCTTCTAGTTCATTGGGCCCCATTCTTACAGGTGTCAGCGTACTAACTTTTGTCTCCCGCATACGAGAACCTTCTGCCTGGTTTCTGAGATTAAAAAATACATGGTAGGGGCACCTGGGGTGGCTCAGTCGGTTAAGCCTCCAACTTCAGCTCAGGTCATGATCTCACAGTTCGTGGGTTCGAGCCCTGCATCGGGCTCTGTGCTGACAGCTAGCTCAGAGCCTGGAGCCTGCTTCCGATTCTGGTCTCCCTCTCCCTCTGCCCGTCCCCGCTCATGCTCTGTCTCTCTCTGTCTCAAAAATAAATAAAAAATATTAAAAAAAAAATTTTTAAAAAGTACGTGGTAAAAGTGCTAATGCTTCTTACAGAAAACTAGAAGACTGCAGAAAAATAGAAAGAAGTAATCTCGTGTATCATCATTTGACGAGACTTTGCTTTTCCCAGGCTTGATTGGGAAGGTGACTCTTCAGATTCCCTTTTATCGCCCCCACGTGGACCCTTGGGTGATCTCCATCTCCAGCCTTCACTTAATCGGAGCCCCTGAAAAGCTCGAGGATTTCGATGATGAGAAGGAGAAGCTCTTGGAGAGGGAGCGCAAGAAGGCGCTACTTCAGGCCCTGGAGGACAGATGGAAGGCAAGGCCTCCCCTGCCCCCCGGCCCCGGGATCGGCTGCGGGGAGGCGCCGCGCCCGAGCAGAGCCAGGCATCCCGCTAACCCCAGCTCTTTCCTCTGTAGAATGAACGCCAGCGGAAGGGGGAGTCCTACTGGTACTCGGTCACTGCATCAGTAGTCACGAGAATTGTGGAGAACATCGAAGTAAGTCCTTCTGACTTTTCCCAAGTGTGAACGCCCCACCGGGACTTCTCAGGCCGACATGTGCTTCGCTCCGGAGCGCCTGGTTCCTCGTGGGTGTGCCCGGGGTGGGGTGTGCGGAGCCGCGGCTCGCTGCTCAGACTGCCCCGCTACGGGCAGAGCCAGAGGAGAGCCTGAAAAGCAAGCCTCCAGCCCTGGGCAGATGGGGGTTTTTCTCGCTCTGGCTCGTGCCAGTAGGAGTTTCGTTTTCACTCACCTTGCACTTCACCTTGTTCTTGGGGGTGGAGCTCTTCCTTGCTGCAGAAGGTACCTCCTAAGAGGCCGGGTCACCTGAACCTTTGTGACCGATTCGTCCAGGGCAGATCACTTAAGCTCTCTGGTCTCGGCTGCTTCATCTTTACAGTGAGGGAGGTCGAATCGTGGTTTCTAGCGGGTGATGCAGTGAATTCAGCCCTCTTAGGGGTTTTCAGCTCTCGCGGACGCGTCTGGCGGCAGGTTGATGGCTCGAGCTGCTGGCCACATTTTCTGCTTTAATTACAGTTTTCTTTTGTCCTCAAAAACTAGATCAGGGTCTGTGCTGATTTTCATGAGTGGCCTACGTGTAAGCCTGTACTTATGACTACATCCGAGGTTTACTTGCATGGCCAAGGTGACACAGGCCAAAATGGTTTCAGGGTGCACCACTTCCCCCCAAAATGCAGTCTGAGGTTGTTGGTTTCGTAACTGTCAGAATGTTGACAAAGAGGTTGGTACATTTGAGGTGAGTGCTTTGAATTGTTTCAGGCGGTTGTCTTTTTAAATTGTTTTAGCTTTCATTAATTTTAAATAAGTCCACATTTTTATTTTTAATAATAGCTTTATTGAGATGTAGTTAACACCCCATAAAGTTCATACTTAAAAAAAATTTTTTTTAATGTCTATTTTTGAGAGACAGCGCACGGGCAGGGAAGGGGGAGGGGGGGAGGCACAGAATCCAAAGCAGGCTTCAAGCGCTGAGCACAGAGCCCGACGCGGGGCTTGAACTGTGAGATCATGACCCCCGCTGAAGTTGGACGCTTAACTGACTGAGCCACCCAGGTGCCCTGTAAAGTTCATACTTTTAACATGTACCCTCTGGTGTCTTTTAGCGTATTTACAAACTGCCTCGATTACCACTCTCTAGTCCCAGAACACTTTCATTACCCCAAAGAGAAACCCCATACCCACTCAGTAGCTACTCCCATTTCTCCTCTCCTTCTAGCCCCGCCGCAACCACCAATCTACTTTCTTTATGGACGTTTCCTGGTTTGGATATTTCATATCCATGTGATCACACCACGTGGCCTTTGGGGTCTGGCTTCTTGCCCTTAGCATGATACTTCCGAGGTGCATCCATGTCGTGGCCTTTACCAGTACTTTATTCCTTTTTAAGACTGAATAAAGTATTCGCGTGTATCGATCGTCAACGATAGACAGAGCCGGGCGTTAGTTAAAGCAGTGAAGACAGATTTTATTCAGTAACTCCCGACGAGCGGCGAGAGCAGAGCGCTGGTCCAGTTTGCACAGCGGTGACAGGCCTTTTAAAGGGAGAGCGAGGTGGGCTCTGAGTGGGGCAGGGCTCAGGTGAAAAATCACAGGGGGTCAGTGTCAATGTGATGAGGCCAGCCGTGTCTGCTGGCTGGGCTCCTGCGCTCCCACAGAGACGGGGACACAGGACCCGTCCTTCCCCATGATTACATTTCAGAGGAACGGCTTTCCTGTCCTTGATGGTAGGAGATACGCACACATCTCTTAGGGACTGAGAAAGGATTCACAGTTGTAATCCCCTTTGGGCCAGTGCTGTTAAGAAAGGGAGGTCAGGGACCTATCGTCAGGCTTGGCTGGAACAAACAGCCCTGAGCTTTTCCAGACAGGAACTCGGAAGGACGCTGGAATGTCCCGGGGATGCAGCCTTGGGCTGCTGGAAACCTGCTTAAAGTGCAGGAGTTCGAATGGAATATTCGTACTGAGGGTTTTTGCGGTTTTCAGGCTTTGCTACGTTTTTGTTTGTCTGCCTATCAGTTGATGGACATTTGGGTGGTTTCCGCTTTTTTAGCTATTATAAATTGTGCTAGCATAAGCATTCATGTAGATGGCTTTGTGTGCCTACGTGTTTTCAGTTTTCTTAAGTATATACCTAGGAGGAGAATTGTCGAGTCATATGGTGACTCTGTGTTCAGTTTTTTGAGGAACTGACAGACTGTCTTCCAAAGAGACCTGCTGTTTTGCAGTTTCATCAGTAATGGATGAACATTTTAATTTCTCTGCATCCTCCTCAACTCTTATTGTTGACTATCTTTTGATAATAACCAGACTAGTGGGTCTCAGGTGACACCTCACTGTGGTTTTGACTTGCATTTCCTTAACGGCTATTGTTGAACATCTTTCCATGTGCTTATGGCCACTTGAATATCTTTTTTTCTGAGAAATGTCTATCCAGATCCCTTTTCCATTTAAAAAGTGGTTTAAAAATTTTTTTTTTAACTATTAAAAAATTTTTAAATTTTATTTTTTGAGAAAGAGAGAGTGTGAGCAGGGGAGAGGGGCAGAGGGGGAGAGGGGCAGAGGGGGAAGAGAGACAGAGTCCTAAACAGGCTCCACGTTCAGTGCAGAGCCGGACTGAGGCTTGATCCCGTGACCATGGGATCATGACCTGGGCCCAGATCAGGAGTCGAACGCTGAATTGACTGAGCCATCCAGGTGCCCTGGTTTATTTGTTTACTGTTGAGTTGCAAGACTTTCTTATGTATTTTGAATTCTAGTCCCTTATTAGATGCGTGATTTGCAAATATTTTCTCTCATCCTGCGGGGTGTCTTTTCATTTTCTGTTAACGATTTTTAATTCAGCGAAGCAGAGTGCCTTCTCTGTAGCCCACCTACAGGGGCAAGGGGAGGGAAATCAGTGCAGAGTGTATGTGCCCTCCTGAGCCCTCAGGTGTCCCTGAGTCTAGGAGCGGGGACCCCGGCACAAGATTAAGGCATCATAAGACAGGGAAGGCCAGTTATCTAGATCCAGTGGTACTTCTTTGTTTCTTTCCGGGCTCTTCTGGAATGGCGTGTGTGCTGTAAGCGTTGTGTAAACTGCCTGCTGTAGTTTATTTCAATGCTCAAGGGCGGTTGGACGTCTCCCTGGAGTATTCTACCTGCGCACGTGTCAAAATACGTTTTCCTTTTTTCCCCTTCTTGCAGTTAAAAATTCAAGATGTCCATTTGCGCTTTGAAGATGGCATCACCAATCCGTCCCATCCTTTTGCGTTCGGCGTCTGTATTAAGAACGTGTCCATGCAGAATGCTGTGAGCGAGCCCGTGAGTATGAGCCGTGTGGTTGACCGGGAAGAAGGCCCTCGGGAGCCCCGGGCTCTGCCTTCGTCCTTCTGTGTCACATTCTCCCTCACCAAGTTCTCGGGCAGCTGTGCGCGCCTCTCGTCTGGGCCAGCAGATTCATTTGCCGAGACAGGAAAATGGCAAATTTTCTCTGACCTTTTGTTATTTCGCTCATCCGTTTCAACGTTGGTGCGGCCCCTTTCATTTTGTGCCCCAAGAAGCTGAGGTCTCACGCCATGTGCGCCTCGGGGGGTGAACGTGTTTCGAGTCACAGACTCAGCCACCCCGGGAGTGCGAGTCGATGCCTTCCACGTCTTGACCTCCACTCTCCACCTCCTGGTTCTCGGGCTTTACCTGCAGGACACCTCCGTGGGGTTCTAGGCTTGTGCTAACCGAAATTATCCCATTATGTTCCGCTGGCCCGTTTAGCTTCCCTGAAACCAGCTTTTCCCCTTTATTCTCTAACATGTTACGGAATGTTAAAACGAACAAAACTAACCTCTTGTGAGCCCTTTTATGTGCCAGGCGCTGGTAGTGCTTCACGGGACTACCCTCGTTGGATTCTCAGCGCTCTTTGCCACCCCTGCCAGCCCCTGCTGCACACAAGCCCCCCAAGGCGCCGCGGCACGTAGCGGTGGGAGTGGGAGCCACGTGGGTCGGCTGCAGAGCTGGGGGTTTGCACGCTGCAGACCGTAGAGCAGAGCCCCCCGACTCCCCGTGGTCTGTCCGTAAAGAATTACTGATCGCTGTCACACCGTCATCTACGCATGTCTGCAGCCGCCGTTGTGCCTCAGTGGGCAGAGCTGAGTAGTTACAGCCAAAACTCTCCACGGAGCCTTCTTCACGTTTCCTCTCTGGCCCTTTGCCCACGTTTGCCGTCCCTGCTCCAGGGCGTGTGTTCTCAGCCGCCACCCTGACCTCCGGAAGCCCGGGCTCCTCCTTTCGCTTCTTACTCCTCAACTTCTGTATCCATGTGCTCACAGCATCCTGCCAGTTTTCCGTGCAGAATGTCTCAAGTGTGTTCCTTCCTCTCATCCTCTCGGCCACTGTCGCACTTCGGGATCCTGTAAACTTTGGCCCGGGCTAATGAAATATCCTGCCCCAGGACCCCCTTCGGTCCCGGGCCCTGCGTTCTTTCTACACCAGTGCTTCCCAGTCTCTTCCACATCACGACCCACACAGGAAAAAGATCGTATTTGTGCCGGATGCTGGGACAGATGCGCGTGGCTGGGGGCTGGTTAGCAGATATTGCTGAGCTCTAACCGGAGCCTGTGAACTGGCTCGTTTCTTGATCCACTCGTTACTCTTTCTCCAGTGCACCCACGAGGGGAGCTGTGCCCTGCGGTGTTGCCAGGGTTCTGTTTCTGAAACGCACACCGGAGCCTGGTGCGTGCCCACCCCAAAACCTCCACGGCTCTGCGGCTCCTCCCGTGTGGAGTCCAAACGCCTTAGTATGGCATCAGCTTCCGTTCCTAGTGTATCTGTTTCCTAGGGCCGCCTTAACAAATGACCAGGCGCAAAATGGCTTATAAGGACAGAAACTTACTCTCTACAGTCCTTCCTGGGGCCTGACGTCCAGAATCAGGGTGCTTGCAGGGTCAGGCCCATCTGGAGGCTCTGTGGGAGAAACTGCCCTCCGCGCTTCCGAAGGTTCCCTCGGCGTTTCGTGGCATATGGACGCGTCGCTCCGTCCCTGGCTCCTTCACGTGGGCTTCCTCTCCCGTGTGTCTGCCTTCTCTTCTCAGGGGGACACCGGTCGTTACGTCAGGGCCCACCCTCATCCGGCATGGCCTCGTTTTAATTTGATTATATCGGTAAAGACCCTGGTTCCAGATAGCGTTTCGTTCACAGGTTCCAGGAGGACATAGGTTTTGGGAGGGGGGGAAATCACTTAGCCCAGCACACCCAGGGCCGTCAGCACTTACCACCCCACTCCACGCGTGCGCTCCTGCCCGTGTCCGCGTGCGGCCCCCACATCGCGAGGACCGCGCTCCCATCACGTGTGGTCTCCCTCCTCTGAAGATGTCAGGCCTTTTATACGGTGGGCCCTGCCCTCTGCCCTGTGTCCCGGCCCTTTCCTTCTGCGCTGCCCTCTTCTGGGAACATACCCGTCTTTTGATGCTCATCCGCCCAGTGACATTTTGCTTTTCTTTGCTCAGAGCATCTTCTCTATTCTTCTGCTTCCCTCTGCTTAATTAAAATTGTGGCCTGATTGTATCCTAGTTAGATTCTGAGCACTGTAAGAGCAAAGCTCGTGCTTTAATTCAGTTTTGTATCCCCAGCACCTTGCCCAGTGCCTGGCGCACGCTTCCTCAGAAGTGGTTTGTTGAATGAATGCGTGAAGTTTGTGAATTACGAGTCATCTTATTTTCTTCCCCGTTTTTCCCCAGGTACAGAAGTTAATGCGGAAGAAGCAACTGGATGTGGCAGAGTTTAGCATCTATTGGGATGTCGATTGCACTTTATTGGGGGATTTGCCTCAGGTGGAGCTACAGGTACGCTTCTGGTGGAAGGCTTTACTGGAACACAGCGCTGGCCTGCGGGGTCCCTGCCCCATCGGTGTTTGTTCCCCGTGGCTGCTCCTCCACCGGCATCCGTGCTCAAGTGGGTTTGCTTGAGGCACTCGGTATGCGTGTGATTCTGCACGATATGTAGTGTTTTGGGTATGTTTCACATTTACATTACATTGTAGTTCCATTTAATGCTGTGTTCTTTAAGACGTCACAAACTTGATCTCCAGATTTTTATTTTATTTTTTATTTGTTTTTTTTTGACATCCAGATTTTATTATATATTTTTTTAAGTTTATTTTAAGAGAGAGTAAGAGAAAGTGAGTGATCCAAGGAGGGGCAGGGAGAGAATCCCAAGCAGCCTATGCACTGCCAGAACAGCCTGATGTGGGGCACGATCCCATGAACCTTGACATTATAACCTGAGCTGAGATCAAGAGTCGGACATTCAACCTGGGCATTCCTTGACATCCGGATTTTAAATGGATAAGGCACCAGATCTGATTCTTTAAAAACATTTTTTTTAATGTTTATTTTTGAGAGAGAGAGAGAGACAGAGTCTGAGCAGAAGAGGGGGAGAGAGAGGGAGACACAGAATCTAAAGTAGCTCCAGCCTCTGAGCTGTCAGCACAGAGCCCAATGCGGGGCTTAAACCCATGAGTCACAAGATCATGACCCGAGCTGAAGTTGGATGCTTAACCGAGTGAGCCACCCAGGTGCCCCAGCACCAGATCTGATTCTTTTTTATTTTTAATGTTTGTTTATCACTGAGACGGAGAGAAACAGACCTTGAGCAGGGGAGGGGCAGAGAGAGAGGGAGACACAGAATCTGAAGCAGGCTCCAGGCTCTGAGCTGTCAGCACACTGCCCAGTGGGGGCTTGGAGCCCATAAACCGCGAGATCATGACCTGAGCCAAAGTCGGACACTTACCTGACTGAGTCACCCAGGCGTCCCGCAGATGTGATTCTTAAAGAAGAGTTTTCTTATTATATACATCTTGAAACTTGCCCTTTGGTGGTATTCCTTTAAGAAATACTTAGAAGTTCATTCAAATCCTGGGACATAAAGTACTGCTGTTTGTGAAGGATAGAAAAAATTCTGAGTTTAGTGTTTGGTAAAGGAATTGTAGGTGGCTTAAGTGGAATGGAGAAAAAGGACTCGTGTTTTCCCCTCACCCCAGATGTTCTTTGGCTTGAATGCTGTTGTACAGAATGGCTTGGTTTTGCCAATTCAGTAAAATAAGTACGTGTAGGGGCGCCTGGGGGGCTCAGTCGGTTAAGCACTTTAAGAAAAATGCTAGCGACTTTAGAGTCCCCGTCTTGTCCTGTTTTGGGACTCTGAGGCAATGCCCCTGGGTTGGATAACATACCAGCGTGGAACTTGATCCTGAAAACATTGGCTGTAATGACAGACGTCCTTATCACCCCCAGGAGGCCATGGGCAAGAGCATGGAGAGTCGCGATCATCACTACATCCTGGAACCTGTGTGCACGTCCGCTCTTTTGAAGAGAAACTGCTCCAAGGAACCTCTGAGGTCTCGGCACACACCGCGTATTGAGTGTGACATCCGCCTGGAGACCATCCCCCTGGAACTGTCTCAGGTGTGCCCTTCCTTCCCAGCCGTCTGTGTTCGCCCCGTTGGACCGGGAGCTGGGGGCGGAGGAACCACTGTGACGGAAGGGTCTCGAGGCCTCCTAGCCCTGGCGGGAAGGGACGCGCACAGAGTCCACAGCTGTCTCAGGGGGCGCAAGCCACTGCCGTGTGTCCTGGGACAGATTGGGGTGCTCTCAGGTTAGTTTTGCTCTGGCTTTGAAAGTGCTGAGCCGGGAGCCCGAGCGGCAGGGTAAATCTGAATCCTTCACTGTTGGCGGTCAGGGACAAGTGCCACTCGATGCGGTTACGTGGTGTCCACTTTGCACTGGATTGCAGTGCAGCAGCTTGACCACCATGACTTGTTCTTGGCGGAGAGATGTCTTAGCTGAGTAAACGAAGGCTTGCATTCTAACCGACTTTTCTTTTAACCCCGAAAAGCTGCAATACCGGCAAATCATGGAGTTCCTCAAGGAGCTGGAACGGAAGGAGAGGCAGGTGAAGTTCCGAAAGTGGAAACCCAAAGTGGCTGTGTCGGAGAAGTAAGGACTTGTAAATTCCGCCTTGTACGTGACATGCCTTTTATAGCGTGTTTGTTGTTGTTGTGGTTCCGCACACAGATCAGAAGTCTGTTTCGCTGGTCCTTACACACGATGGGAGCTAAAAACACAGTTGATTTTTCTGGCCATTACAGTGCCATTCCTGTTGTTGATCTGTGCTCACCGTGTGTGGACTTGGTGGTGTGGGTTTACTCGCAGGTGAAGTGAACGTCCTCTCCGTCTCGCGTGGCACGCAGGCTGGTTTGCTCAGGTGGGGTCTGACCGTGTGGGAAACGCTTCGTAGTGAACCTTCCTCCCTCCACCTGTTCTCCCGTGGGAGGGGAGCATTTATGTGGCGCACTTTCCAACTTCTGTAGCAGAAAGGAGTCTTTTCCTGTTGTGTCGATGAACCTGACCAGTCCAATAGAGCAGAACTTATAAAAGATCCTGTGTATTTCCATGTCTTCCCTGAAGCGTCCCATATGAAGTCTTTAGTATCCAAATCCTCACTAAGTATCGTAGGATGGTCTTCACCGGATGGGACTTACGTTATGGGTAATTCAGACCGGTCCACTGTCTGCACATTATAATTGATGTGTGGGTTCAGAATCTGTTCTTCCATGTTCTTTGTCAGCAGGTGGGCTTTCCCCACAGGCTGGCTTTGGCCTAACGTTCAAAGGAGCTGGAGGCATAAAGTGACAAGAGAACTGAGGTCTCAGAAGAGGAAGGAACGGGATTATGTGGATTGCCCTGGGTTGATGGCATTGTAGTTGCTTTTACCGTAAGAAGTGATTAACCTTGTTATCAACATCTCAGCTGCCGGGAATGGTGGTATTTCGCTCTGAATGCTCACCTGACCGAGATCAGGGAGGCAAGGAGGCGCTGCACCTGGGACTTCGCGCTGCGCCGCGCCCGCGACGCCGTGTCCTACACGGACAAGTACTTCAGCGTGCTGAAGGGAGGCTTGCTGCCCGCGGACGACAAGGTGAGGGGGCTGTTGTCCCGCATGTCACGTCTTCAGAGGGTAAAAACGTCTTCCAGAGGCTGACGAGAGTGGAGTCTGTGAAGAAAGAGAGTCCCTGGTCAGCGACCGTCACTTTAGAGGGTGGCGTTGTTTTTCCCAGGCCAGGACTTCTTGGAAGGCCTCGGCTTCTCCTTGGCCAGAAGCACCCTCCACCTTCTGCTGCTGGAGGAGGGCCAGTCCATGGTGGGGGACTAATAAAGGTGGCCGTGGCCCTGCCACACGCTGGTGTCCCCCCTCTCCTCCACTGTCTGCCCCTGTAGGGCCCAGAGAGGGTTCCGTCCCATCCCCTTTGTCTTTTCAAAGCCTGGTCCTTGTCAGTGACCTTTCCCTCCAGGGTCTCCGACTAATCCTTGTAGACTTTGGCCCACACTTTCCCTAATCCCAGGTGACTTGATTGTTGACCTTGGGGTTTTAGGGGGTAGAGGCCAGGCGGAGGGGGTGGAGTAGGAGGTGAAGGCAAGGTCACCAAGGGCTGGCCGCCCTCAGAGCCACGGCTCCAGGAGTCCTGGCGTGGGACTCCACCCCTGCTTAGTCTGTCTACCTCTCTCCTCGGGGAAGGGAGCAGGGATTGTTCTGTTCTTCGGCCTGTCTCGGTTTTCGCGATAGCAATTTGGACTGTGCCCAGGCACTATGTCTTAACGAACTGTCTTCAGGAAGTACTTCTGAGTTTCCCTTCGGCTCCTGTCTCCGTCAGCGTGGACCGTTATCACTAAGTGCCGCAGACTGAGGGGCTCAGGCTGCAGCCATGGGTCTCATAGTTCTGGGGGCTGAGAAGTCCCCGGTCAAGGAGGTTGGGTCCTGGCAAGGGTCTCTCTGTGACTTGCGGACAGCCGCCTTCCCGCTGTGTGCTCACACGGCCTTCCCCGGTGGAGAGAGAGCTTTCTCTTCTCACAAGGGCACTAAACCGAGTTGTCTCACCTTCAGATCCCATCACACTGGGGGTTGCGTCTGCAACATTTGAATTTTGGGGTCGCAAATGTTCAGCGCGTAACAGCAACCCAGTGTGTGGTCACCAGTGGCGGTGCTGAGTCGCGAGGCGTCCCTGTGTCTCCTGCTGGCTCTCCGAGGCATGACCACTCACTTTGTTAATGCCTTTTCCACCAGTGTCAGGCGTGGTTACTGACATGGGGACCCTGTGAAAAGGGTGGAAGAAGCCAGACATTTTGATTTGGATGGTTTTCTTCAAGGCATAGGCAAAGACGGAGGAGAGAGAGAAGTATAAACTTAGTGAGGAGAACACATAATCTCCTTTTTTTTTATGTTTATTTATTTTTGAGAGAGAGAGAGAGAGAGAGAGAGAGAGTGTGTGCGAGCAAGTGTGCACAAGCAGGGAGGGGCAGAGAGAGAGGGAGACACAGAATCCGAAGCAGGCTCCAGGCTCTGAGCTGTCAGCACAGAGCCCGACGCGGGGCTTGAACCCATGAACGTGAGATCATGACCTGAGCCCAAGCCGACGCTTAACCGACTGAGTCACCCAGGTGCCCCTTAATCTCTTTTTTCTTTATGTTAGGTATTAAAAAACAGTTTAGGGCAGCTAGTTCCACTTTCTTTTTTATCTTTGCACGTGGCTGGCCACCACCGTTGTTTCCTAACTGGCAGGAAGCATATTACGTGTGCATGTCCTTGCTGCTGCCCCCCATGAAACGTAAGGAGCTGGAAGCCCACACACTTACGGGGTAACCGTGGTCCTCAGTTTCCTCATGTGAAGTGGGAAGAGGACCAGCTAGCCCCCTACTCTGAGTGACTGAGGTCACGCACGTGAGAACACTTGGGCAGCTCTGTCGGATCGTGCACATGGCAGGCCCGTGGAGGAGAACCTATGCTTCCGTTACTTCTTCTCTTTTCTTTTTTTTTTTCTTTTTTCTCTTCTCTTCTCTTCTCTTCTCTTCTCTTCTCTTCTCTTCTCTTCTCTTCTCTTCTCTTCTCTTCTCTTCTCTCCTCTTCTCTTCTCAGTTTATTTATTTATTTTGAGGGAGAGAGAGAAAAAGGGAGGGAGAGCCCGATGTCAGCGTGGAGCCCAATGGTAGGGTTTGAACTCAGTTACCCTGAGATCATGACCTGAGCCAAAATCAAGAGTCGGGCGCTCAACCGACTGAGCCATCCAGGCGCCGCCAGTTACTCATTTTCAACCAAGCACTGTTCTCCGCTCCTTCTGTACTTGCTGTCAGGCCCCAGAGAGCAGCTAAAACCTGTGGGGTTGTGTGTGGAGCTGAACTGTTTATCTTCACTGCTCCTTGGCCTTTGGTGGGGATGTCGGGGCCCAGATAGACCCCCTCACAGTCCTCGTGGTCCGCGAAGGTGTCCGGTCCCTGGGGCTAGAAGACCTGTTTTGTTTGTTTTTAACCCCAAACAGGAGGAGATGCGTCGGATTGAAGAGGAGCAGAGCTTTGAGGAGTTGAAGATTCTGCGTGAGCTGGTTCATGAACGATTTCACAAACAAGAGGAGCTGGCGGAGGTAAGACATCTGCTGCGAGAAGATGCGTCCTGACCCTGCACTCAGGAGCGCTGCGGCTTCGATGTGCCGCGCTTCGCTGAGGGCGAAGAGTAGTCAGTGCGCACGGCCTCTTGTTTCTGCCTTTGGGGACTCATATCTGCTCATTTCTGGTTGACACAGAGCCTACGCGAGCCTCAATTTGATTCTCCAGGCGACTCTCCTGGGGACCCAGAGCCCAGCGGCGGCAGCTGGATGCTGCAGTACCTGCAGTCCTGGTTTCCTGGCTGGGGAGGCTGGTACGGGCAGCAGAGCCCCGAGGGGAGAGTGGGCGAGGGTCTTTCAGCAGAGCCGCACGAACAGTGGACCCCCGAGGAGATCCTAGGTAAGGGGGAGCGGGCCCTCACCTCCCTGCCCGGGCTGGTTGTGAAGGGAGACGCTTGGTTCACCAGAACTTGTTGTTATTTGTGCGGCGGCCCGTGGTAGTCTCCACATTAAAAAGTAGACATTTGGGGCCCCTGGGTGGCTCATTCGGTAAGCGTCTGACTTTGAGGTCATGATCTCGAGGTCTGTGGGTTGGAGCCCCGCGTCGGGCTCTGTGCTGACAGCTCGGAGCCTGGAACCTGCTTCAGATTCTGTCTTTCTCTCTCTGTCTCTCTCTCTTCGGACTCTGTCTCTCCCTTTCTCTCTCTGCTCCTCCCCACCCTCCCCTCAAAAAACAAACATTAAAAAAACAAAGCAGTAGACATTTATAAGGTGGTTTGTGTCATGTTCCCAGAATCAGCCGGAGGAAGTTTTGAGAGAGATACTTCATTTGCAGTTTCATTACTAAATTCGAATTATTAGCGCAGTTCCAGGCAGAGCTCAGTGGCCGTGATTGTTGGAGAACTGAGCATGAGCAAGTTCAACAGGTTTAAGCTCTGAAGCTTGAGTATCCGTCCAAAGCCGCTCCTGAGGCCCAGGCTGTCGGTTTTGGTAGCTGTAGTCACAGGTGGCTATTTAGGTTCAAGTTAACTACAAGTAAAAGAAAAGAATTCTTTTCTGTAACAGGCCGCGTTAGCCATGGTGCTCAAGGGCACTTGTGGTCAGTGGCCCCTGTGCTGCACAGTGCAAGCCGCAGAATGTGTCACGTGTCGGGCCGTGCTGCTAAGGCCGCACTTTGTCGTGAGTCTTAACATCCTTCCTCGTTTGAGAATAAGGTGATAAGTTATCTTATGAAATAATTAGGATTGGGGGCGCCTGGGTGGCTTAGTCGGTTAAGCGCCCGACTTCGGCTCATGATCTCATGTGGTTCCTGGGTTCGAGCCCTGCATCAGGGTCTGTGCTGACAGCTCAGAGGCTGGAGCCTGTTTCGGATTCTTGTGTTTCCCCCTCTCTCTCAAATAAATAAATGTTAAAGAAAAAAGAAATAGTTAAGATCGTTTACATTAGGAATGAAACAGTCATACTTTGGAGTTCTTCCCTAACAGGGGAAGATAGTTAAATAATGTCATTGTAGTTTGTAGCGTGCCTGGGTGCCTTTTTAATTTTCCTGCTTTCCCCTAAAGTCTTTCTTCCTCGCGCTCAGGCACCGAGGAGTTTTTTGATCCCACGGCCGACGCCTCCTGTGTGAACACCTATACGAAGCGGGACCACGTCTTCGCCAGGCTGAACCTGCAGCTGCGGCGCGGCACCGTGACCTTGCTGCACCGGGAGCCGGGCGCCCTGCAGCCGCAGGAGAGCGCCTTCATGCAGCTCGAGTTCTCAGGTGCTGCCCCCGGAGAGCCCCCGGTGCTCTCTCTCCGCCCTGGCGCCAGGGTCCATGGGAATCTCGTTATTCGCAGGAGTCACGTTCTAGAGAGTTGCTGTGAGCACTGAATGGTTGACGGCTGAGTTATTGCCGCTAGGGGGAGTACAGGCGGGGCAGGGCGCCCGCCTGCCTCTGGGCAGAACGCTCCCCAACGGCTCGGTACCGAACCTTGTTTCCTGTGTGCCCGTGTTTAAACACAGCTTATTTAAATGTATTGTTGAGTCATTAACACTGAACTCAAGGCCGGCGGCACGGTCGCTCGGGCCTGAGTGATGCCCATCTGCCATTAGGCACGGCGCTTAGGCACTATGCTTGGGGGCCTTTTTAAATGGCGAAATTACCAACAAAGCACAGAAATGCACAAACTTGGCCCTGAATAGACCACGGGAGGGGCTTTCATGTGCGACAGGAACCGAGCCGAGCCAGGAAGCCTGAGCGGTGCTGCCTGGTCGGGCCTGGGCTGCGAGCAGGCACGTCCGCGGACTCAGGCCCCGTTCTGCTCCGCACGTGTCCACAGAGCGCGGCGAGGGTGCTCTCGGGCTGTAAATACACTCAGCGAGTAGGGGAATTCACAGAACCGGAACCCGTGAGTAACGGGTGTGTGACGTGTTGTTGTGACGTTGAGTTAAAGGCGTGTAAATGTGCAGGTGACGGTCGTTCACGCCTCACACAGATTTTTATTTTGGTCCGTACGATAGCCACTGACCTCAGCAATGGGAAGGTCACTGCTCCAAAAAAAAAAAAAGGCAGTTTGACTTTATAATCTGGAGAGCTGAGATTTCACAAATGTAGTGGGAACCAGCAGATGGCTTGAACTTCGTTGTGACGCGCTCTGTTTAGAATTCATTCTGTTAGGAAACTTGGAATACTCCTTCTACGTTCACACAGAGAGATTTATATGGCCCTGTCGGTGTGTAGAAAGGCTTTTTTGTTTTCAAGGAGAAAGACTTCCTGGTATCTAATTGTCCCCTGCAAAATACCGTGTCTCCTACTTGTAAAGTGCTTCAGGTCATCATGGCGTCGTATCAGCTCTGACATTTATTTTTTGTAGATGTGAAGCTACTAGCCGAATCTCTCCCTCGAAGAAATTCCTCCTTGCTCTCCGTCCGGCTGGGCGGACTGTTTCTTCGAGACCTGGCCACAGAAGGAACCGTGTTTCCCCTTCTGGTGTTCCCTAATTCAGTACGTATGGCGGTGGGACAGCGGCCTCAGCCAGCAGTGCTGAACTGTGGTCTGTGTTCGGCCAGCAAGAAGTAATGTTAACTCGCTTCCTTTGGTCAGCTTGGGAAGGGTGGGCTGATGCAGAGCAAACTGGAAGTGAGTAAGCTCCCTGGATTTGTCAGGGAAGGAATATTGGAGGGATTTATGGCAGTGCTTTCCTCCTCTTTTTTGTCATAACTGCTGTGGAATAGTTTGCTCTGTTTTGGAAGAAATTGCCATAAGCCCCACTATTTTCTCCGTTACAAAGTCAACGTTTACATCTCCTCTGTCTGGAATTAATTTTCATGCCTTCTGACCATTGCTCACTGATGGGAAGTCTCCTCTTTTCCAGAGTTCCAAGAGAGCCACTTCAAGTTATCTTTATTATGTGTGATTTTGTATATTCAGTATGCTTAAAAAATTTTTTTCTAATGTTTTATTTTTGTGAGAGAGAGACAGACAGACACAGCATGAGGAGGGGAGGGGCAGAGAGAGAGGGAGATGCAGAATCTGAAGCAGGCTCCAGGCCCTGAGCTAGCTGTCAGCAACAGAGCCCAGCACGGGGCTTGAACCCACGAACCACGAGATCATGACCTGAGCCGAAGCCAGATGCTCAATTGACTGAGCCACCCAGGCGCCCCACAGTATACGTTTTTGATTAGATCTTTGATGTTACTAAGTTGGCAGAGACACGTCACAGTAATTGAGTATTTAGCCACTTGCTCTGTCTGTGATTTTTTTCAAGGGGTGATGTAGAGAAGGGCGGGAGTGCAAAGTGAATGTCTAAGGAAGCCTACTTGCTGCTCACTGAGCAAGCCTCCGTTCTGCGCGCGGACCGCAGAGGAGCGGGCTGGCCGTCTCGGGCTGGGCCAAGGCGCAGGCCTGGGAGAACCGGCTGCAGGGCCCCGGTGCCCCGATGTCACATGAGTCTGGCCTTGGCTGTGCTCCGCGCGAGTGATGTCCAAGGGCAGAACTCCAGCAAGTGTGTGCATGGCGAGGCATCCCCGCTCACCTGACACTTAACATTTTGTGTTTGTTTTAACAGCAAAAAGAAGTCGGCAGAGTCTCACAGTCTTTTGGTCTCCAGACAACATCCGCAGACAGAAGTGATCAAAATCTGGGTAATTTGTCATCTGTTCTTAAAGCCAGTCTTCAAAAATGTGATTATGGACCAGGGATCAGTCGTAGGAGGGGGCGTGTCCTGTTCTGTCCCGGTGGTTTGTTGTGTGGACCCGTGGTCGTCTTGGAGACCGTGTGCTCGGTTAACCCGTGTGTGACCGGGGTAAGCGCGCAGGGCCTCTGGGGCCTGGGTCTCCATAATGGGAGTGACTGCAACAGCCCGGCCTTGAGGCTTCTTGTTGAAAGTTAGAGTCCATCCTTATTAGGGTCTCTCTCGTAAAATTTTCATAAATGAGAGCCAGTTGGAAAATAATTTAGAAAATGTCTTTTTCCCAGAATTCCTTACCAGGTTATCAAGAATAGGGTGGTTGTTTTTGCTCTGTTCCATTTTCTCTCTCTGGTTCTTCCCTTTAGCTGCGGACCCAGATGACCCGGTTTTTGAGATGCTGTATGAGAGAAACCCAGTGCACAGCCATTTCGAGAGGCGGCTGAATGTCGGCACGAGGCCCTTGAACATCGTATACAATCCCCAGGCTATTAAAAAAGTAGCCGACTTTTTCTACAAGGGGAAGGTTCATACCTCAGGTTAACTTTTTTGTTTGTTTGATCTTCTGTTACTTTCTAAAGACATCTTTCTTGTCATTTTTGGCGCCTTGGACAAAGGTTATTATACATTGAAGTGACCTGGTAGTGGTAGCAAAGGCCTGGGGAGCAAATGGGTGGGGTTGTCCTTAGTTGTGGGAGCAGAAGTAGATGTCCTTGGGAAGTGACTTTTCAAAAGGAATCTATCTTTAAATATTTTTTTTTTCTGTGCTTCCATTTAGCATATTTTAAAAACCACTTTCCGTTCCATTAGGATGCTGTTTCCTTGGCTGCCCAGGATATGTTAGGCCAGTGAATTGAGGGGGATGCCCAAGAATCTCCCTCTGGACGGCAGGGTCAGCGGTCGCTTCACCTGCTCTGCGCAGCATTAAATACCGAGGAGTTCCTTATCGTCACTGCTTTATGCATGCCTCTCTTTGTTTCCAAAAGAGATACGAGATCGTAGGAACAGAAAAAGCACTTCTGTTGATGGGGAAGCGGATCAAACAATAGTCCTTTCCTAAGTGTATCCTCTCTGCCTCCTTACGACAACGGAGCTGATTTAGTTTTGGGCCCAGTTTTTGAGTCTTCACGTAACCACCGGCCATAAATGTCTTGGCCTTATTACTCTGGCACCGGTAGGATATAGAAGGCGTTTCCTCCCAAATTAAAGTTTCTCTTTTAATGTAATGTTATGCTCTTAAGATTTAGAATAGCCTGGAATCATTAAGAAAATGACTTAAGGAATTCCAGTAACCAAGGTGCGCTTTCCTCAGGGACTGCCTTCCCCCCCGGGCTGTGTCCCTGTTTCCGCCCCATTCCTAGTGCCGTGTGCATGTGCGGTGCCGTGTGTGGTGCTGGGGCAGGTGGAGGCGGGAGCGTCATGCACACAGGTTTCAGCCCTGCTGGAAGTCCTTGTTGAGCTGTCTTTTCCCGCCCGGCCCTTTGAAAAGTTTCACTCTGCTGCGTATCTCTAACCTTGTAGGTTTTGGCTATCAGTCTGAACTCGAGCTGAGAGTGGCAGAAACCGCCCGAAGACAGTATAACAGACTGAAGATGCAGACCAAGGCGGAAATCCGACAAACCCTCGATCGGCTGCTCGTGGGTGATTTCATCGTAAGTGGGGCAGAAGGGGAAGGCGCCCTTGCCCGTCAGGTGCTTTTTTACTCGAGTTTCAACCACAATGATTAAGTTAACTAAAAAGATGAAATCCTTTTTGGCTAGCCAAAAATGAAATCTCATGGCTGTCACAATCAGGGTTTCATGAATGAAAACAAGTGCCTGGGACCAGACGGTGTTTCTTCCTTGCATCCGAAAGTTTATTTATTTTTGAGAGAGAGAGAGAGAGAGTGCACAAGTGGGGGAGGGTCAGAGAGAGGGAGAACAGAATCCCAAGCAGGCTCCACGCTATCAGCAGCAGATGTGGGGCTTAAACCACAAACCGCAAGAGCCGAGATCAAGAGTTGGACGCTTAACGACTGAGCGTCCTGTGTCCCTGGCGTCCTGGCCCCTTCACTTACTGTTATCAGTGGAAGAACAACTGCAGGGGTGGCCCGGGTTTGATTCCAGGCTGTGATAGTCACCTTGTGCTGCTAAGTAGACCAGGTGAACTGACAGACACCTTAACCGTCCAGCAGAACTCAGTTCCTGGCCGGGTGGTGGGGAGGCGCACTGCTCAGACGCCACAGTAAGTGGGGCAGGTAGAGCCCTGCTCCCTCGGCACCCGGTGGCAGTGTGTACTCTGGCAGGGAGAATTAGTCCTGGTGTGTGTGTGTGTGTGTGTGTGTGTGTTTCAGCAAAATGCAACAATTAGTATTCATTAGTTCTCTTAGTCAAGGAGGGTTCTTTTTGAAAACATTTATGTAAATTAGCTTTTTACTACATATGAAATATTTGAGGGTGATTTTGACTGTAGGGAAGAACAGTGAATAAACTGTGAATGACTTGGTATGTTTTTTTATATTTATATTTATTTATTTATTTTAAAGTTTATTTATTTATTTTGAGAGAGAGAGAAAAAGAGAGCAGGGGAGGCGCAGAGTTAGAGGGAGAGAGCAAGAGAATCCCAAGCAGGCTCCACACCATCAGCACAGAGCCCAACATGGGGCTCGAACCCATGGACCATGAGATCATGACCTGAGCCAAAGGCAGGTGCTTAACAGACTGAGCCCCCCTTTTTTCTCCCATAAATATTAAACATCTGCTTGTGGTAATGTCTCAGATCCTCAAGCATTTGGGTCTCCTTTCGTCTTATTTTTTTAAGTTTATTTATTTTGAGAGAGAGAGAGAGAGCGAGCACACAAGGGAGGGGCAGAGAGAGAGACAGAGAGAGGAAGATACTCCCAAGTGGCTTCCATGCTGTTAGCGAGGTTCCGCGGGGCTCGAACTCCCCAACTGTGAGATCATGACCTGAGCTGAAGTCAAGAGTCGGACGTTTAACTGACTGAGCCCCCCAGGCGCCCCTGGATCTACTTTTGTTTTAAACTTTTTGGGGTAATACCATGGGCCTTCAGTCGCTCCGTAACCCTGGGTGTGGCTTTCGGAAAGGCGTGAGCCCCAGCTGATAAAGCCGTTCAGTTCTCATAGTTGTGGTTGTAAGATACTCATTTGCAGTTTATTTTACTTCTACAGGAGGAGAGTAAAAGATGGACGGTGCGACTAGATATTTCGGCCCCTCAGGTGATATTTCCTGACGATTTCAAATTCAAGAATCCCGTGTTAGTTGTCGTGGATCTGGGGAGAATGCTGCTGACAAATTCCCAAGGTACGTGTGAACGCGAAGGGGTGAAAGCATAACCCTGCCTGGATTGATCTGTCTGTGCTTCACCAAGTAAAGCTTTAAAAAGGCTTCTTGAGACATTGTAATTCCAGAGTTCACTTGTTCTTTTTGATAATAGCTGCACTGGGATACATTTTAGGATGGACAGTGCAGGTGCTGTTGGGATATTGACAGAATCGTGCCGTTGACTGCTTTATCTAATCCTGGACCGTTTTCATCATCCTGTGGAGAAAGTGCAGACCCATCAGCTGTCACTCTGTATTACCCCCCGTCCCAGGCCCTGCAGCCGTTAACCTTTCTCTCTGTGGGTTCGACTCTCCTGAAATTTCCTATGAACGCAGTCATGCAGTATGTGGCCTTTTATGTCTAACTCTTTCCACTTAGCGTGCTGTTACTGATGTCGAAGATTCTGCCTCATTCCCTATTTGTGGCTGAATGATACTCCTTTGTGTGACTGTGCCACAGTTTGTTTATGCATTCATTGATTGCTGCACATGTGGGTTGTTTCTGCTGTGAACATTCATATACAGGCTTTTGTGTAAATATATTTTCCATCTCTTGGGTGAATTTCAGTGTGGAATTGCTTGGTCACATGGTGACCTTTATGTGTAATATTCTGAGAAACTGCCAGACTGTTTTCCAAAAGGGTGGCACCATTGTACTGTCTTACCAGCAGTGTCCGAGGGTTTTGATTTTTCTACATCCTTCCCAGCACCTGTTACCTGTCTTTTGGATTATAGCCCATTTTTTATGAATGTGAAGTAGTATCTCACTGTGGTGTTTATTTGCATTTCTTTTTTTTTAAATTTTTTAAAATGTTTTATTTATTTTTGATAGAGAGACAGAGGATGAGAGGGGGAGGGGCAGAGAGAGAAGGAGACACAGAACCGGAAGCAGGCTCCAGACTCTGAGCTAGCTGTCAGCACAGAGCCTGACGCGGGGCTCGAACCCACGAACGTGAGATCTGACCTGAGCTGAAGTCGGAGACTTAACCGGCTGAGCCACCCAGGCGCCCCTTAATTGCATTTCTTATGTCATGTTTTGTATTTTATTTTTTAACGTATTTATTTTGAGAGAGAGCGTGAGAGAGCAAGTGAGAGTGAGTGCACGAACAGGGGAGGGGCAGAGAGAGAGGGAGAGAGAATCCCATGCAGGCTCTGCGTTGTCAGCAGAAAACCCAACGCGGGGCTCAGTCTTAGGAACTGTGAGATCATGACCTGAGCTGAAATCAAGAGTCGGATGCTTAACCGACTGAGCTACCCAGGCACCTTTCACATTTTGTATTTTAAGAAACACCATTTCTTAGTACTTTATTTCCAGATTGCAGATTTGATCTATTTAGGGATCTTAGGGACATATATGAAAAGAGACTCCTGGTAGGTTCATTACCGTTACTAGGTCCAAAACTGTATTTATTGTTTACCTTGAGATGGGAGGGAAGAAAGAGGATTCATGGGGTACAAGGTTGAGGAAGCTCATCAAATAAGCTCAGCCTCGTCTTCACTGAGGTAAGACCCAAAAGAGAAGAGTTGGAGGATTTGCGCAGGAGTGGGAGAAGAAAGATCTGAAGAAGAGGCTCGAACGCACCTACTTGAACCTGTACAGCACAAACATGGAGCAGAGACGTGGATGAGAGAACCCAGTGGTGTGATTTTGTAGTTGACTCTGCCCTGGGTCGTACGAGACCGGGCTGTAGAAGTGGCAGAAGAGAGGGGCCGAGGGTGAGCGCTGGGGCTGGAGCGTGATGCTGAGCAGTTACTGCTTGCCAGCACTGATCTGGCCACTCGGGGGATTGGTGACTAAGACAGGTGAGACCTGTGTCCTTCTGGAACATTCCAGTGCGGGAACAAGATGAACCCTAGACAGATGTAGGAGAAGGTAAGCAGACAGGTGATTGTGGAGAGTGACGTAAGAAAGGCTGGTGAGGGGCTCGCGGCGGTGCAGCCTGGGTGGCGGGAGGCCGGCTCCCGGGCTCTGGGCCCCGACGTGTGTTCTCGTGTCAGCGGGGCCTCGTCTTGGAACGCTCCGTTGTGCCTTGATTTCAAAATGAATAAATAGGTTTACACGGAATCACTGGTATAATTAGAACGTTATGCATAGAGCTTTCATCGCCTTATTTTGTAGAGTTGGGGTTGGTTGATTCTCTCTTTTCCCTAATGAAAACATGGAAGAGTAAGGAGGGGGCAGACATGTACCCCTAATTTTCTCTCTTCTATCTGCAGATGACTCCAAGAGGAAAAGTGGGGATGGGCCAGCCTCTGAAGAGAACCAGTTTAGTGATGATGAATATAAGACGCCTCTGGCCACGCCCCCGAACACCCCCCCTCCGGAGACAAGCAGCAGTAATGGAGGGAGCACACCCCCGTTTCCTGGAGTTGAGTTCAGCGAAGAGCAGCTTCAAGCCCGTTTACTGAGCACCAAGCTGTACGAGAGGTACTCCCTCTCCTTCATGGACCTCCAGGTCATGGTCGGACGGGTGAGGGACAACTGGAAGCACGTCCAGAATATTGACGTGGGGCCCACCCACGTGGTGGAGAAGTTCAACGTCCACCTACAGTTAGAACGTCGGTTGATTTACACGTCAGATCCCAGGTACCCCGGAGCTGTGCTCTCGGGCAACCTGCCGGACTTAAAAATCCACATCAATGAAGATAAAATATCTGCCCTGAAGAGTTGCTTTGCTCTCCTGACCACCCCAGAGACGAAGACTTCTGACAGTCAGTTTAAAGAGAAGATTTTCCCCCAAGCGGGGCAGCGCGGAAGTTTGCAAGACTCGGTAATGAATTTAACGCAGAGCTTCGTGATGCTGGAGCAGCACACGCGGGAGGTTCTGGTGGAGTCACAGCTCCTCCTGGCCGAGTTTAAAGTAAACTGTATGCAGCTTGGTGTTGAGAGCAACGGTCGCTACATTTCCGTGCTCAAGGTGTTCGGCACCAACGCCCACTTTGTGAAGAGGCCTTACGATGCCGAGGTCTCCCTGACGGTCCACGGTCTGCTCCTGGTGGACACGATGCAGACGTACGGTGCCGACTTTGACCTTCTGATGGCTTCGCACAAGAACCTGAGCTTTGATATCCCAACAGGAAGCCTCCGGGACAGCAGGGCCCAGTCCCCTGTCTCTGGACCCAACGCCGCTCACCTCACGAACGCTGCCACGCTCACCGACCCGTCAGCGACCGGTGCCGCCCTTGACAGAGTTCTCACCAAAGAGCAGGAGTCTCTCATTAAACTGGAATACCAGTTTGTGAGTTCAGAGTGCCCGTCGATGAATTTGGACAGCACCCTCCAGGTGATTTCGTTGCAGGTGAATAATTTGGATATTATCCTCAATCCGGAGACCATTGTGGAACTGATTGGCTTTCTTCAGAAATCTTTTCCCAAGGAAAAAGATGATTTGAGTCCTCAGCCTTTAATGACCGATTTCGAAAGAAGCTTTAGGGAAGAAGGAGCTTACCAGTCTACATACGAACAAAACACTGAGGTTGCAGTGGAGATCCACAGGCTTAACTTGCTGCTCGTTCGCACAGTGGGAATGGCAAATGGCGAGAAGCACGGCAGAAAAATCGCAACCGCAAGCATCGGCGGCACCAAGGTGAACGTCTCAATGGGCAGCACGTTTGACGTGAATGGTTCTCTCGGCTGCTTGCAGCTCATGGACCTGACACAGGATAACATTAAGAACCAGTACGTTGTCAGCATTGGGAGTTCCGTAGGCTATGAAAATATCATCAGCGATATCGGCTACTTTGAGTCTGTATTTGTCAGGCTGGAAGATGCAGCCCTCAGCGAAGCTTTGAGTTTCACGTTTGTTGAGAGATCTAAACAGGAGTGTTTTCTCAACCTCAAGATGGCTTCCTTGCATTATAACCACTCTGCCAAATTCTTGAAGGAGTTGACGTTGTCCATGGATGAACTGGAGGAGAATTTCCGAAGTATGCTGAAAAGCGCAGCTACCAAAGTCACTACGGTGCTAGCCACCAAGACGGCCGAGTACAGTGAGATGGTGTCACTCTTTGAAACTCCAAGGAAGACTCGGGAAGCCTCCATCTTTGAAGAAAGTGAAATATATGGATTTGGCCTCGCTGGGTCTCATTCCGACACGGTGAAGCTAATCTTGAACATAAACATTGAATCCCCTGTTGTTTCGATCCCTCGGAAGCCCGGGAGTCCCGAGTTGTTGGTGGGACACTTGGGACAGATATTCATCCAGAATTTTGTATCAGGAGATGATGAATCCAGAAGTGACCGTCTGCAGGTGGAAATTAAAGACATTAAGTTATATTCGTTGAATTGCACCCAGTTGGCAGGCAGAGAGGCTCCTGGGTCCGAAGTCGGCCGGGCGTTCGGTTCTCCTTCTGGGTCTGCCAGTGCCCATAGTCAGGAGGAAGCTCATTTCACCCGACATGATTTCTTTGAATCTTTGCATAGAGGTCAAGGTGAGGAACGCAGATCTTTTGTCTCATTTTATCTTAAGATTCCCAATCCAGCTTATGTGGTACTTTGCTTAAAACAACAATACGTACCTTTTTGTTTAGAATTATCCCCAGTGAGTGGCATCTGGGTGGCAGTAGGTTTATTGTCCAGCTTTGGCTCAGGTCATGATCTCTTGGTTTGTGAGATCAAGCCCTGCGTTGGGCTTGCTGCTGTCAATGCAGAACCTACTTCAGATCCTCTGTGCCCGTCTCTCTCTGCTCCTTCTCTGCTCATTCTCTCTCTCTCAAAAAAAAAAAAAAAAAAAAAGATAATTATCCCCAGTGAATATTTAAGAAATTCAAATGGAATTTTAATAGAATGCTTCATATCAGGTTGGTATGTTTTGAGTTTTTTTCCACTAGATACCATATTTGGCAAAATAAGATTTTTTTAAAGTGGTGCTCTTTAACATTGGATGAGTGCCTATTTACAGGGATGCTTCAGAGAGTGGATTCTGTTAGAGTATTATTTATTTTATTTTATTTTTAACTTTTTAAAATTTTTATTTATTTTTGAGAGATAGGGACAGTGTGAGCAGGGCAGGGACAGAGAGGGAGACACAGATTCTGAAGCAGGCTCCAGGTTCTGAGCTGTAGGCATAGAGCCTGGGGACTCGAACTCTTGAACTGTGATGTCATGACCTGGTCTAAAGTCAGACATTCAACCTACTGAGCCACCCAGGTGCCCCTATTTATTTTATTTTTAGAAAATGTTTATTTTATTTTATTGAGAGAGCGTGAGTGGGAGAGGGGCAGAGAGAGAGAGAGAGAGAGAGAGAGAGAGAGAAAGGAACAGAGGATCTGCACTGACAGCAGAGAGCTCCATGTGGGGCTCAAACTCACGAACCATGAGTTCATGACCTAAGCCGAAGTCGGACGCTCAACTGACTGAGTGTCCAGGTACCCCTAGAATATTATTTAATTTGGTCAAATACATCTGACTTTTTTCAGTTCAAGCTATAGGTCTTTGCTGGTTAAATATTGTAGTCCAAGACAGGTGGAGGGATTGACATAAGAGGAAGAGGAAATTTAGCCTGCGGATGTTATATTTTCCTTTCAGTATTCTTCCATCCTCTGTAATGGGTTGGTGGTCCAGGGTTCTAGGAATAAAATGCCTGAATTTGTGTTCTCGATCTGATCTGCTAAAACCAAACAGTTCCGTCTCTTAGTCTTGGCATCTGCAGACATCAGGTGCGCCCTAAAGCCTGGCTTTACTCGTTGGTGAAGAAATTCATGCCTTTGAGAACCTCTCCCTCTGTGGTTCTCAGATGTTAATTCACCAATTCACGTACACCCTTCCCCAAAGATTGTTTTCTCTGCTTGGGATAAGAGGTGCTCACTTAGAATTGATATTGTTCTTGATTTCGATGTAGGCCCAGGCAAGAGGGATCAATCTGTGATTGAAAACTGGGTAGGGGATGAGTAGTTCAGTTTGGAAAATGCTGGCTGGGGAGGCTAAGGGAAGCTTAGAGACCTCGTGTGGATTAATGGTCCCCTCAGTGAGTTTTGAAGCCGTCAGATGGGAGCACGTCATGAAAATATTGTTCCTTTTTGTGTGTAAGTTTGTGTTGTACTCTGCAACTGTGCGCTTTGTTCTTGGGACAATGATCAAAGTTTGTCCTTAGTCATAGACCCCAGGTGCCAAGCTCTTCTGCCCTCTGGGCCTAAGAGGGAGACTCATAGGCTCTATTTTATATGCCCCATGTTTAATCGGCAACAATGCAGTAAATACTAGTTTTACCAGTCTGTCATTGTTTTTCTCCGTCATGCCAGCTTTTCACATCCTGAACAATACCACCATTCAGTTTAAGCTGGAGAAGATCCCTGTAGAGAGAGAATCCGAATTGACTTTCTCCCTCAGTCCAGATGACCTGGGCACTTCCAGCATCATGAAGATCGAAGGGAAATTTGTCAACCCGGTTCAGGTAAACACCTGGTTGATTTTCATGTCTGGACAGTTGAAGTTATAGATTGACTTTATCGTCACGTCAGTGTATTCATACCTTGTTATGTATGTGTATATATGAAACATTAGAAGGAAAATGTGTAAATTCAAAGACACCGTGACTGGGTGTTACTGCCGATAACTTGTTCTGTACACGTGGAGCCCTCTCATTGTACCTTTCATCACCGGGGAGTCGGTCTTGTTCGCCCCCCTTCATGTGGAGGAGGTGAGTTCCGTGGAGGGAGAAGGCAGATCTTTAATCCCATGGCCATTCAGAAGCAGGCAGGCTTCTTGCTGGAAAAGTCAGAGCCTGTCTTTCCCAGGAGGATATAGTTCTTGTCACTCTTTGACATGCTCGGCGCAGCCTATAAAACAGTCTGATTATTTGAGCTGTTGACAGATCCTCTCAAGGGAGAATTAGTTCTACCCTTTGTGAAATGAAGTGGGCCAGGATAGGGATTGTGTGTGTGTGTGTATGTGTGTGTGTGTGTGTGTGATGAGTATATACGTATGTAACTGTCATCCTTTTTCCTTCAGAAGTGTCGTTCTTCCTGTTTTCTCAGGGACAAAAGCAAAGAGCATATCATTACACAAGAGTGGGGACGGGCAGGCTCTTAGGTCGGTGGGCCCTTGCCTTGGGCAGGAATCGGTCTCCAGTCTGTATCTGGCAGCTGCTCTGGAGTAACTCAGGAGTTAACAGAACGCATGGACCTTTTAATATTTAAATTAAAAAAAAAGTTTTCATTGATTTTTTTTTTGAGAGAGAGAGAGAGAAAGACAGAGTGTGAGCTGGGGAAGGGCAGAGAGAGAGGGAGACACAGAATCTGAGGCAGGCTCTAGGCTCTGAGCTGTCAGCACGCAGCCTGATGCAGGGCTTGAACCCACAAACCATGAGATCATGACCTGAGCCGAAGTCGGATGCTTAACTGATTGAGCCACCCAGGTGCCCCAGAATGCGTGGACCTTTTGACATCAGTGGTTCCTGAATAGGTGCCCCTGGGTGAGAGAACTGTCCCCAGAACTTTTCCTTCTTGGTTAAGCTTTTTCAAGCCTTACCAGTAGTGGCTACTTGGGTGATTTTTTCACCCTAAATCTAGCATATGACATGAATTCTGTTAGATTATGTTGGCTTATTATTGTTACCATTGTCCTAATGTGGTTTTTGATGAAAATCCTCTAAAAGTGACTGTAAATCATTCTTCAAATTAATATCAATAATGTAAATAATTTTTAAATATTTTATTATGAAAAATTAAAAACATACACAGAAGTGGAGTAAAGTTTATTATTTAAACTTGAAAGAGAGAGAGAGAAAGAGAGCGTTTGTGTGGGGGAAGAGCAAAGAGAGAGAGAGGGAGAGAGAATCCCAAGCGGGCTCCAAGCCCTCAGCATGCAACCTGATGCGGGGCTTGATCCCACAAACTGTGAGAGCACGACGTGAGCTGAAATCAGGAGTTGGATGCTTAATCAACTGCACCACCGAGGCACCCCATGTAACATAATCGGTTTTAATCCATTTTTAGATTTCAGAGACATTTTTGATTAGTTAAAAAAAAATATCTTTTCACTTTTGGTTTGCTTGAATCAGGATTCAAACGAGACCTGTTCATTGCATTTGCATGATACGGCATGTGGGTCTCCATTCAGTTTCCATCGCGTTTTCCCCGCAAGCTGCTACTGTGTTAGAAGTCAGGCAGTTGCCCTTAGATCATCCCACATTCAGATTTGGCTGTTTGGTTATGGCGTCCCTTGTTTCCCCATAGTTCCTGTAAACTGTATCTTCGCTCTACAGGTTTAACTGGGTTCAGGTTCCTTTTTTTGACCAGAACATTTCAGCAGTGATGCTGTGTCCTTCACATTGCCTTATTTCAGGAGGCACATAATGCGTGATTGTCTCTGTGTTAGTGATGCTTAAATTGATGGTTGTGTGCAGGTGACGGAAACCTGATCCGCCCGTCGTAAAATCCTCTGTTGGGTCATTCATAGAAGGGCCGATTCCACAGATGACCTCTGACGGGTTGCCTTAGTTCATTGGGGGCTGTAAAACGATCACTGTCTAACTCTAAATGATCACTTTCTAAATCTAAATCTAAAATGTAGATCGTTTCTACGTCTGTTTGGAATTCCGCTGTTAAAAAATTTGCCCATAAATCTATAAAAAGCTTTTGTGAAAATATTTTTGAGAAATCGTAATTAAAAACAAAGTAAGGGAGAGGAAATGTAAGTAATCATGACTTAATGTTGTTATCATTAAAAAGCCCTTTGTTTGTTTAGCTGAAGTAAACGGAGGTTATGACACTAATGGTGATGATCAGCGAGCTGTGGAAGCCTGAGTTTTGTTTCTCAGTCCCGTGGTAGAGCCACGTTAGACTTCTGGCAGTGTTGCCGTCCATTTCTGCCACTGTTTTTGTGGGGTTAGAAACAGTGATTTTGCTGATTCAGGCCTACAGTCAACAGTCCTTATTGCACATTGATTGTGTAAAGATTATTTTGTGAGGTGCTGGGGGAGGAGGCGGGGCACCTCAGGAATAGAGGGAAGGTCAGAGAAGAAGCAGAAGGGACAGTCCCTGCTGTCAGCTAATTTAGGATGTCTTGGGGAAACCCACAAACATCAACTATGGCGACCTGCGGGCGGTGTCTCCGAGGGCAGCTAATGACGGTGGTGGAGTAACGCCGTTTTCCTCTGTGACTGCAGGTGGTGTTGGCGAGGCACGTGTATGAACAGGTTTTGCAGACTCTGGACAACCTCGTGTATAGTGAAGATCCGAACAAGGTCCCGGCCAGCGCTGCCTCCTCGCCCTGCCCTCACTCTCCTCTGCCCTCCCTCGGTGCCTGTGGAGAACCTTCCACTGAAAGGAAGGAGAATGGATTGTTCAGCCACTCCAGCCTCTCTAACTCTTCTCAGAAGTCCTTGTCCCTGAAGGAGGTCAAGTCCTTTACCCAGATTCAAGCCAACTTCTGTATCTCAGAGCTTCAAGTCCAGCTAAGTGGAGACCTGACTTTGGGGGCCCAGGGTCTTGTGAGCTTAAAGTTTCAGGATTTTGAGGTGGAGTTCAGTAAAGACCATCCTCAGACTTTATCCATTCAGATTGCCCTGCGCTCTCTGCTCATGGAAGACTTGCTAGAGAAGAATCCAGATTCCAAATATAAGAACCTGATGGTGTCTCGGGGTGCCCCTAAACCATCTAGTTTAGCACAGAAAGAGTATCTTTCTCAGTCCTGTCCGTCAGTATCCAATGTGGAGTACCCTGATATGCCTCGGTCTCTGCCCTCCCACATGGAAGAAGCTCCGAATGTCTTCCAGCTGTATCAACGACCTACCTCGGCGTCCCGGAAGAAGCAAAAGGAAGTCCAAGACCAGGACTATCCCTTGACCCCACCCCCTTCCCCAACAGTAGACGAGCCCAAGGTACTTGTGGGAAAGAGTAAATTTGATGATTCCTTGGTACACATCAACGTATTCTTGGTGGATAAGAAACACCCAGAATTCTCTTCCAGTTACAATCGAGTTAACCGGAACATTGACGTTGATTTTAACTGCTTGGATGTGCTGATCACGCTGCAAACCTGGGTGGTGATACTGGATTTTTTTGGAATTGGCTCCACCGCGGACAACCATGCAATGAAGGTGCCTCCTGAGGACCCTCTGCAGAACGTGAAGTCAGAATCAGATGCTCCAGTAGAGGCCGAAGTTCAGGATCCCGTTAACACCAAGCTGGATCTCAAGGTATCCCTTCCCCTTGGCTCCTTGACGTTCTAAGAAAGGACTTTGCTTTGTTCACTCACGGGCGCTTGTGCATTTGCTCCAGAAAGTAGATCTCCTTGGCGGGGGATTCACCTATGGTCTTCCGGATGCCTGTTAATATTTTAGAAGAGGTTTTCGTGTAAAGCCCATCGGGAGGCGGGGAACCTTCCGTATTGCCCTTGGGCTGTGCAGTTCAGTGGAAAGCCTTATTTTCCTGGAGCCTCCGGTCCCTCGTTTCCCATCATGCATCAGTCTGCCCGCCTTCCGTCATCCGGCTCGTTAAGACAACCGAGCAAGGAGAGTAAAGCACCTGGCGGGGCGTCTGGCACACTGCCGCTTCTCTGGACGGTGGCCTTTCTCCCGTCTCCCTGCTTGCCGACATTGTTCCTGGCTTTCCCTGAGGCAACGGGCCAGCTGTCGAGACAGGAGCCTCAAGTCAGGCTGGGGGTCTGCATCCCGGCACTTCTGCTGTCACCCGTAGCTGTGTGGCCCTGGGCACAATTTTTAGCTTCTCTCTCCCTCGATTTTCTCACCTGTGAACTGGGGGTGGTGGACGGCGCCTCCGTTGTCGGGGCGTTGCAAGGATTCCGGGAGGGAAGTAAACGGGCAAGGCTGTTTGCACAGTGCGTGGCGTGGAGTCAGCGCTCGGGGAATGGTAGCTAGCGGTATATTCGCTGTCCTGCGGGTCACCATTCCCGCAACCCGTCCCTGGTACTCATCCTGTGGCTGTTTGAGAACACACAGAGGAGGTGGCCTCTGGATTTAAGGGTATTCTGCTCTGTGAGCACAGTGAGATGTGGGAGCAGTTCCATTTAAGTGGCCATTTTGGGCCACACCACAGCAGCTGGCGGGAACCCCTGATAACATGCGTGCCTGGAGGGCGAGGTTCATCTGCCTGCCCTCTACAGACTTGCCCTTGCTGCCGGGGTGAATCCCGTTTAATCCAGTTGCTCTCTTCTTTCCTTAGCTGCCAGGAGGCTGCATTCTTCTAGAAATGGAAGAGCTTTCAGGGCGGAGCTGGGCTCGGACCAGTTTCACTGCCCCCCCTTCCAGTGTCTGCGAGGAAGGGCGGTGGCAGCGCCCTGAGCCCTCCGGCCCCTTGTTTAGCAAGATGAATGGAAACCGGAGGGGCCTGGGCCGCTGTTTGTTTTGGACTTCACGTGTTTGTTGTCAGAACTTGGGTCTTGTGGTGCCTGTAACGGGGAGGGGGAGGGCCCTCAGGAGCCCTTTGGTGTTGGGGTGGAGGCGCTCGGGGGAGGGGGGGCGTTGCACAGAGTGAGCGTAGCTGGTTTCACGAGAGAACAGGGCTAGACGATGCCCCTCGGCAGTGGGCTGTTTTAGAATAAGAATTTTTTTATTAAACTTTTTTTTTAATGTTTATTTATTTTTGAGAGAGAGAGAGAGAGATACAGGGTGCAAACAGGGAGAGGCAGAGAGAGAGGGAGACAGAATCCAAAGCAGGCTCCAGGCTCTGAGCTTTTAACACAGAGCCTGATGTGGGGCTTGAACTCATGAACCATGAGATCATGACCTAAGCTGAAGTCAGACACTTAATCGACTGAGCCACCCAGGCGCCCCTAGAATAAGAATTTTTGAGAACATTTTTATTGTGGGGAGTTTCAAACATAACGCAAGTAGAATAGGTGAAGGAACTTCCATTTACTTTTTCCCTTTGAGATTCATCACATATACTTTATTCCTTTTTTCTTTTTGCTGAATTATTTTATTTTATTTTTTAATGTTTATTTTTGAGAGAGAGAGAGAGCAAACGCAAGTGGGGGAGGGGCAGAGAGAGAGGGAGACAGAATCCAAAGCGGGCTCCAGGCTCCTAGCTGTCAGCACAGAGCCTGATGTGGGGCTCGAACTCATGAGCTGTGAGATCATGACCTGAGCCGGAGTTGGATGCTTAACGTGTACTGAGCAACCCAGGCGCCCCTTGCTGAAGTATTTTAAAGCAAATTCCAGTTATGACGTTTTACCTCTGCATGCCTCACTAGTCATTTCTAAAAAAATGTGGATGTTATCTTACATAACTAATTCTAACTAAATTAATGAGAATTTCTTGGTATTATGTAAGACCCGTCTGTAATCAGATCTTTCTGATTATCTCAAAATAGCCCTTTTACTAACTGGTGGATTGTAGAGAAATGACTGATTAAGAAACTTCCCTGTGATCTCTGCAACTCATTGGAATACTTTGCTTTTCGGAGCCGCCGTTTCTTTGTCTACAAAATGGGGAGCACTCAATAAAATGGGATCGGAATCTTTTGAATGTGAGTTCAAGATAGCTCACATGTTCCATTTGCTCTCATTTCTCCTAAATCTCTGTTGATTAAAGAAAACCGGTCTTTATTTCCCCATGCCCTTGGCTCGTAGAAACTGGGCTAGCGTGTCCTGTAGAGTGTCGCACATTCTGGATTTGTCCTTTGGTTTTCTTTCGGTGCCATTTGACTTCTTTTATCTTCTAATTTTAGAAATGGAAGTTAGCTCTCGAGATTTGGGTTCAGCTTTCTGTTCAGCACACGGGGCGGGTCGCGCTGGGTGCTTCCTGCCGTATCACGCTAGAGGGGATGCAGCGTCCGGTCGTCCCACTTCTAGGGACGCTAGGATTTTGTTGAGAGTGGGGTCAGGTTGGTGACCGCTGGATTCCTGTAATGAAGGCATTTTTAGCGCCACCATATTTGTTACTTGGGTGACTGAGTGGCTGGAGCTTTTCTGTTTCCCTCGTGCTTGATAATGGCGTTTCCTTGAGACCTGGGTGTCTGTGTCAAAAAGCTTTCTGCCTCGGAGCCTGTGTGGAGCGGAGGGGCCGTAAGGCCGCTGCACCCGCAACAGTCCTGTCCCTTTCTTCGCGATCCTCTACACGGTTCCTCCTCCCGCCTTTCTTCCTATTCTTCTCTTTCTTCCCCATCTCTCTCCTTCCTTATCATTCCTTCATCAGACGTGTCCTGACACCTGCTTAGTGGGAGGTACTGAAAAGAAACACGTGAGTGTGGCTTTTGGAAGCGGGGGTGTGAACTGGGGTTTGATCTCTTTCCAGCTGATCCCGTATCCGCAGTGACGCCACTGAGGTTCCTGCCTCAACCCATCCCAGAGCTAGGAGTCCTCTGAATATTTAAGACGACAGTGTTATCATACTGAGGGATTTTTTTTTAAGGTTATTTATTTATTTTGAGAGAGCCAGCAAACAAGTATAAGCCGGGAGATGGGGGGGCAAAGAGGCGGGGAGAGAGAATCCCAAGCAGGCTCTGTCTTGCCAACACAGAGCCTGATGCGGGACTCCATCTCACGAACTGTGAGATCATGACCTGAGCTGAGATCAAGAGCCAGACGCTTAACTGACCGAGCCCCCCTCCCCGGGCACCCTCAAACTGAATTTGTTAGAGTGAGTGCGGATCCTAAGGCAGAGGGTTTTGGCTTTCTTCTGTTTCTGCCTGTCCCTCGAAAAGAAAATGTTTGAATGTGGTTCCTAGGTGAAGTCCCAGTTGGTCACGCGGGGCTTCTATTAAATATTTGTCCAGGGATCAAACAGGATTCTAAGTCCTATTTATCTCTTGCTTGGACAGATTTCTTAGGGTGAGACTTGATTTAATGAACCTCATGAGCGATTACAGAATAGTGCAGTGTTAAACACAAGTGCAAACAATGAGAAAAATTGTTCTACAACATAACCCAGGTCACTAACCTTGTAGACAAGGCGACCACAGAGACGATACCACGGGCCCTGGGTGTCGGAGTGCCTGGCGGAGCCCCTTTCTCCTCAGCCCACTCTTTAGCTTATGGTTTGGCTGCCAAAGAGGGCCGCCAGGACCCTGGCATTCCCGGAAGTGCTGCCTCGTGTTTCCTGGGCCCGGTTGCATCTTCCTCTGGAGGGGGGAGGTTTGCTCTTTGCCCGAAAGCTGCCTTTCCTCCCCCAGTGAGATCTGCCTTGCTTTGTGTCCCACATTCTCAGGTGCACTCGCTCTCTCTCGTGCTGAATAAGACCACCAGTGAGCTGGCCAAAGCGAGCGTGTCCAAGTTAGCGGCACACCTGGAGATGATCGGTAAGTGGGGAGGCATCCAACTGGCACAGTCTGGTAAGAACTTGAACCTCCTCCTCGGCTCACAAATCGGATCGTCCTCACATGCAGAGTAAGGCGTGGAACCGCGGGCTTGATGGAGGTTGTTCGTCTGACTGCGATTTGTGGAGGAGGCCCCCAAATACCGGCTTCTGCCTTGGAATCACGTGGACGGCTTGTTAAAAATGCACATGTCTGGGGCCCCGCCCCCACCCAACAGCAAAATTAGGATTCATTAGGTTGGGATGCGGCCCTGGCATCCATCTGTGTTTTTAACAAACTCTATCTGGGGTGACTGTATGGTTTTTTTGGCTCCGATTGGACCATTTTGAGAGTGAAAGGGGACATTATTAATAATTACCCCTGGGAAACCCAGGTGTTGGCTCCCTGTAATGCCCTAAGTAGAGGGAGCCTTCGGTCAGGGGCAGGATTGCGGGCAGGAGGACGAGGCGGAGATGGGCCTCTTTCTAAGCAGAACACAAGGGATCGGCCACATTGAGTTCTAAATAGCAGAGGTTTACAAAGTGTGAATAAACCACCCTCCTTTTTTATAATGGAAGATCATAGCTCAAATGTCAACTGTAGTAAAAACAGGAATGTCTTCTGGGGGCAGGACTGAACTGAAATTGAGATTTCATGTCTGACCTACATTTATAAGAGCTCGGAAGAGATGGGTCTTTAAAATTGGGAGAAGCTTGGGTGTTTTTGTTAGGCGAGGTGAAGAGTCCAAAGTGAGTCTGTGTGTTCAGTTCGTTGAGAGCTGAACTAGCGTGCCAGGTGTAAACACGAAGTCGCGGCTTCCTGGTGCTAATTAGGATGATACCATGTGTCTTATGGAAGCAGCAGCTGGCAGTGTCACTTTTTAATCCCCGTTCCAGGTAAACGCTGTGAGTGTTTTAACCTCCTCCTCTGTTCTTTTCCGCCTTCGGAGGCCTCACTCTTGTGACACGAGAGCCGCTTTAAATCTTGTCTCCAGAGTCTGTCTCATTAATTGCATTTCTTTATTAAATCACACAAACACCCACGTAACTGTTGCCTGACTACCTGACGTATCTGACACTCCTTCGTTATTCTCTTACCCACCGTGCAGTTAATAGACCTGATGCTGTTTCACTAGTTCTAATTCGTGGTCTTCATCTCAGAAAGGATCCCATCTGTCTGTATTTAGAAATATAATTTTTTAGGGGCGCCTGGGTGGCTCAGTCAGTTAAATGTCTGACTTCGGCTCAGGTTATGATCTCGGGTTCGTGGGTTCGAGCCCCGCATCAGGCTCTGTGCTGACAGCTCAGCCTGGAGCCTGCGTCTGATTCTATGTCTCCCTTTCTCTCTGCCCCTTCTCCGCTTGTACTGTTTCTCTCTCTCAAAAATAAACGTCAAAAAAAGTTAAAGTTTTTTTGAATTAAATGTTTATTTTTGAGAGGGAGAGAGAGAGAGAGAGAGTGAGTGTGTGTGAGCAGGGTGGGGCAGAGAGAGAGGAAGACAGAGAATCCCAAGTAGGCTCCACACTGTTCAGCACAGACCCCAACATAGGACTCGAACTCACAAACTGTAAAATCAGGACCTGAGCCGAGACCAGATAGGCTGAGTTGGACGCATACCTGACTGAGCTACTCAGGCGCCCCTGTATTTAGAAATGTTTTATCCTTTAATTAGTGTATGCATTGAATTTAATTTCTTTCTTCTAAAGAAAGCCTTGTAGAGGCTAAAGTATGATATCGCCGTATTGTTTCAGCCCCCTTTGGACTTCCGCATTGAGACTATTTGAAATATTGTGTAAAATGTTTTTGGTGGGTATATTGGAATATGAAAATTTGCCTTCCATGTTTAATTTGATTAAATAGTGAAAAGTCTGAGGTTGTGTGGATCAGTTTCTGTTCCAGACATATTTAAGGTGGATGACAGAAAAAGATACAAGGAGCATGTTCTATTTTTAACATCCTTAGACGGAGACCTGGCCTTGCAGGGGAGCATCGGGAGCCTGTCCCTCAGTGACCTCACAGCCCATGGAGAGTTCTACAGAGAGCGGTTTACTACAAGTGGAGAAGAAGCACTCATTTTCCAGACTTTTAAGTAAAAATACCCATTTTTCTCATTTGACCTTTTGTCATATTTGTTGCTGTTTCAAATTCTTGCTGGCTAAGCTAAGAAAAGTTTTAAAAAGTTTTTACCATCTTAGGTAAAATTGATTTAGTTGCAAGGAATCCTGATTCACAGTAAAATGGATCCGTGTGTTGAAGTGGATTACTCAGTCCTTATAAACAGATACGGTGTGTGATTGAAATAACTTTTTTTTAAAGATTTGTTTTAAGTAATCTCCACACCCACCGTGGGGCTGAAACTCACAACTCCAAGATCGAGAGGCACATACTCTACTGACTGAGCCGGCCGGCCGCCCCAAAATAATACTGAATATTAAAGAGCCTGGGATCATGCTGGCCTCACCCTGGCTTGTTATGTGACCTTAGGCAAGTCACTTACTCTCCATGAGTCAGTTTTTCTATCTAAATATTGAGAGGACGTAGGTAACTCAGTTTTCATAACTTTCAGTGTTCTGGAATGATTTCAGCCTGAGAAAGTCATTGAGGATATAGATGTTAAATTCTATGATGCATTTTTTTCTCTATAAAAGTGTATATTGAATCTTTTCTTTTTTGGGGGGGGGTTATTTTTGAGAGGGAAAGAACATGAGCAGGGGAGGGATGGAGAGAGAGAGGGAGACACAGAATCTGAAGCAGGCTCCAGGCTCCCAGCTGTCGGTGCAGAGCCTGACACAGGGCTTGAACTCACAGACTGTGAGGTCATGACCTGGGCCGAAGTTGGATGCTTAATCAACTTGAGCCACCGAGGCGCCCCTGAGTCTTTGCAATGTTAGAATTTAGAAGGCACTTTGAGACCTATGTAGTTTTTAAAGAATGGTTGTCTCAGAAGGCTAAAACTTTAAAATGGTCGTTTTTCAACATCTTGGGGAGCTATTAGAAAATACAGATTTCCATCTCTGCCCCTAAATATTCTGTTCCAGGGTGGTGCTCAGTCTTTTTTTTTCTTTTTCTCTTTTTCTTTTTAACCATTTGCTAGTGATTCTAATGTTTAACCACAGCTGAGAAAAACCATTTCCCAAGATGTCTGAGAACTTTTTCTTTCATTTTCAGACTCTTTTGAGAATGTAGATAGATGTGTGTATATTACTACCTACCTCAGTGGTATAATTCTTTGATAAATGAGGTAATTAATATAAAAGTCCTGGAACAAAATAGATGCTTAAGCAACTGTGAGTTTCCTTCCCCAGTGGCCGTGGCCCATATAAAGTATCATTATACTGCTGTGCCCGTTAAATTGAAAACCATTCATAAAAGTTTTTTAATTTGTCATGGAATGTACATGCTAAGCGTACATTGGGCCCGCATTTCACTGAAGTGAACAGAAGACTTCTTTCTGCTTCCGGGAGACCGTTTTCCGCAGAAACACCGACTGCATTGCTTCATTTCCTTTCCCCATTATTTCATGGCCGTATTTTTGTACCTTTCAAGTCCATACTGTTACAGTCCGGAGCGGGAGTGCTCACCTTCCCCTAAAGGCGGGAAAGGGGCTCCAGCGGATCCACAGGCAGCTTCTGTATGAGTTCGGGAATCCAGAGTTTTGCGCCAGAGCTACCCACCCGTTCCTAGCCTCTCATTTAATGTCCCCAGCTCACTGCCGCAGCTTAGAAAGGGAGTAGTCACTGGAGTTTGCTTTGTCAAACCGGATTGCGCATTTGCGTTTTAATAGCGAAAGCTGTTTTCTAGGGAAACCCCTAACTGAGCCTGTTTTCTTCCGATACTAAGTTACTTGTATCTTGCTGTCGAGTCATGTTTCTGCCCTTATTCCCAGATACGGACGGCCAGACCCTCTGCTCCGGAGAGAGCACGACATCCGAGTGAGCCTCCAGATGGCCTCCGTGCAGTACGTGCACACGCAGCGCTTCCAGGCGGAGGTCGTGGCCTTCATCCAGCATTTCACTCAGCTGCAGGACGTGCTGGGGCGCCAGCGGGCTGCCATCGAGGGGCAGACGGTAGGAGGGCTCATTTCTCCAAGTTGCGCTTCCAGTTTGACTGATCAATAGCACTTTTAAAGCCTCTAGAGAGAAGTCTGGACAATTTCACTGAGAACAGTGAAGGTCTTTGGGTAATTTTACGCTTCCTAGTATCCTCCGTGCTGCTGGTTGTCTGCAGAAATCTCACTGTAACTGGAGAGCTTATCTCTCTCTTTCATCGTACCGTGTTCTAATGACGTCTGAGGTTTAGCCTAAGCTTCCTCTAAAGAAGATAAAGGAAATTTATGGCTAATGCTTAAGGCTTCTGGCCCCTTTAAGGACTTTTTTGGTTGGGATACTTCTCTTGGAATGTGTTTCCAAAGAACATATCTGTTATATGAAGAGAGTTTTTTCCCAAATAGATTAGAGATTCCCAACTTCTTAGTTCTTCGTTCTCTTAGTGCCTTGGAAATATTTTCACTGCACGTCCTAAGCCAAGAGACATGCCGAATGGTCTTTCCATTTAAAAAATAATTAAGTCTAAACAACTTAGTAAGTCCGCATGTCCTAACAACTTAGTTGCTATTTAAAAAAATAACACAAAGTGGAAGACTGATATTTGTGTGTCATTCGTAGATAAGTTACTTGCTAGCAGACACGAACGTGTCCCTCGGGCACTGTGCAGCTTCTCGCACTTGGAACCAGGCTGCCCAGGGCAGCCTTTATTTCCTGTCCCACGTCCTTTGTCTCACGGCACTGGCTTTTTATCACAGCAAGTGCCGAAGACCCAGCTCTGCATGGACGTGACATCGTGGAAAGGGCTCTCGCCTGGTCTAACGCTGAGTGTGAACTACCCCGGTCCAGGCCGTGCAGTGCCCATCAGATGACGTGTTTCCCCCAAAACTTTAAAATGTCCTGGCAGGCGCACACCAGAGTGTGTGGCCGTGTCTTGTGGTGCCTTGGCGTAGAGTTTGAGAACCACAGAACATGATTATGATGTAGTGCTTTGTAGAATTTATTTAATTATTATTTCTTAAATGCTTATTTGTTTATTTTGAGAGAGAGCATGTGTGCAAGTGGGAGAGGGGCAGAGAGAGGGAGAGAGAGAATCCCCAGCAGGCTCTGTGTGTCAGCGCAGGGCCTGACGCGGAGCTCGATTCCACAAATTGTGAGACCGTGGCCTAAGCCTAAACCCAGAGTCGGATGCTTAACTGACTGAGCCACTCAGGTGCCCCAAAAGTTATTTCGTTTTGAACTTCATTAGGTAAAAGATTATAATTAAATAAATAGATACTATCTTCATAGTGACAACATTTACGATGTTTTGTTTTGTTATTTTTGAATTTTATTTTTAAAAATTTTCTTTAAATCCAAGTTAGTTAACATAGCGTGTAATAATGGTTTCGGGAGTAGAATTTAGTGATTCGTCACTTACATAGAACACCCAGTGCTCATCCCTGAGTGCCCTCCTTGATGCCCATCCCCCCGACCCAGCACCCCTCCAGCAACCCTCAGTGTGTTCTCTGCATTTAAGAGTCTCTGATGGTTTGCCTCCCTGTTTTTATTTTTCCTTCCCTTGTGTTCATCTGTCTTGTTTCTTAAAATCCACGAGAGAAATCATATAATATTTCTCTTTGACTGACTTACTTCGTTTAGCATAATACACTTCTAGTTCCATCCACATTGTTGGAAATGGCAAGATTCCATTCTTTTTCATCACCGAGTAATATTCCTGTGTGTGTGTGCGTGTGCGTGCGTGCGTGCGTGTGTGTGTACCACATTCTCCTTATCCATTCATCAGTCACTGGACATTTGGGCTCTTTCCATAATTTGGCTATTGTTAATAGTGCTGTTATAAACATTGGGGCACATGTGTCCCTTTGAATCAGCAGTTTTGTATCCTTTGGGTAATACCTAGTAGTGCAGTTCCTGGAGGGTGGGGTGGCTCTACTTTTAATCTTTTGAGGAAACTCCATACTGTTCTCTAGAGTGGCGGCACCAGTTTGCATTCCTACCAACAGTACAGAAGCGTTCCCCTTTCTCCACATCCTTGCCAACATCTACTGTTTCCTGAGGTGTCCATTAAATTTTTTTTTTATTTTAAAGGGGAGTGTGGGTGGCTCATTTGGTTAAGTGGCCAACTCTTGATTCAGCTCAGGCCATGATCTGGTGGTTCGTGAGTTCAGGTCCCGCACTGGGCTCTCTGCTGTCGGTGTTGGGCGCGCTTCAGGTCCTCTGTCCTTTCCGTGCTCGCACACTCTCTCATTTTCTCTCACAAATAAAGAAACATTAAAAAATTTTAAATTTAAATTATTTAAATTATTTGAAAACGTTACATATTGATTTGGTACAGAATCAAAGTAAAAGGACATTTGGAGAGAAGTCTCTTTCTCAGTTACTTTTCCTCAACCACCCAGTCTCTCTCCCTGGAAACAGTGTTACCAGTTTCTTGTGTATCTTTGAGAGAATATGTATGTTTAAAAATATAAAAGTGCCTTCACGTTGTAGGGAATGTGGAAGAATCCGTTTCACCAGGGCACGCCCCAGGTGGGTTTCGTGTTCATTGTTTCTTAGTTTCTCCCTGTGCCTGTGTCCGTGGCTGTGATCAGAGTGTATAACCTTTTTGTCCCTCTCTTTAGAAACTTTTAAAACACATTTATTACTTGACACACAGAAAAGATTATCTGTAGCATTTAAGTTTCAAAGTGCGGTAATGAACGTTCATGAACCCGCCACCAAAATGAAGATGAGGACCTTGCTGACACGCCTTCCTTCCGAATCTCATTCCTCTGTCAGCTCCTTGGGGAACTGCTCTCCTGATTCTTGGGTCGTCTAGTCCCTTAACATATAATATCTTTTGTTTCATTTGTTTTGGTCTTTATAAAAATGGTATTTAATGTTCTGTGGCTTGCTTTTTTTTCTCTCCATTTTCTTATCTCTTATTTATTTATTTATTTTTAAAGCTTGTTTATTTTGAGAGAGAAAGTGTATGCATGGGGGAGGGGCAGAGAGAGAGGGTGAGAGAGAGAAAATTCACGCAGGCGCCACACATCAGTGCAGAGCCTGAGGTGGGGCTCAAACTCACGAACTGTGGGATCCCGACCTGAGTCGAAGTCAGACGCTTAACCGATGGAGCTGCCTACCCAGGAGCCCTGTTTTTTCATTTTCATGCTGTCATTTAGTTAGATACATTCAGGCTGTTACATGTGATTGAGTTTCATTTAATTTAATAATGCTCTCTTTCATTTTGTGAAGCATGAATTAATTTATCCATTTTCCTGTTGAGCATTTGGGTTGTTCATGGTGTTCTGCTGTTGTGTGCTGTGTCTCTTGGTGCACACGTGAAGGAATCTCTCGGAGAGACTTAGGAGGGGTCACCGGGCCACGGGGTACACATGTGTTCGTCTTTACAAAATGGTGCCAGATTGTTTTCCTGGACAGTTCTACATTCCCGCTGCCGGCTATAAGGGTTCCTTCTAATTCATGACCTTGCCAACACTTGTGTTGTTAACCTTTGTGTTTTGGGTCAGTAATGGTGTAAAATGGCATTATTGCATTTATAACCTACTGAGGTTTATTTATCTTTTCACTCTCTCTCTCTCTCTCTAGAGAGAGCACAAGTAGGGAAGAGGGCGGAGTGTGTGAGAGAGAAAATCTTAAGCATGCTGCATGCTCAGCGTGGAGCCAGACTTGGGGCTTGATCCCATGACCCTGGGATCATGACCTGAGCTGAAATCAAGAGTCGGACACTAAGCTGACCCTGCCACCCGGGCGCCCCTTATTTTTTATTTTTCTATATAAATAAAAAATCTTTAATTCCACCTATGTATGCGTTTTAAAAAATTGTTTGCAGTGAGGAGTCGCATGCAGCGCACACAGGAATGTGACGTGAAGCGGGTTAGTTTTAGGCACACACTTTGGGAAGCCAGCATGTTAACCTTTTTCACAACATGTTTCCATTTTGCTTTGCACGTTTCCTAGCGGTCCTGTTTAGTAACTGTGTAATCCATCAAGTCAGTTTACTTAGCCATTTCCTTGTTTTTTTAACATTTAAATCGTTTCCAGTTTTTCATTCTCATGAGTAATGCTTCTAATAATAGCGTTGTGTGCATCATTTTTTTGAATTATTTTTATGGTATCGAATCCTGTACGTGATATTGTTTGGTCAAAGCCATGAACGTTTTTGTGACTCTCAATATGATACTTCTATTAAATGGTGTCTATTAGAATTGTGTGCCCTTAAACGATTCTTCTCCCCGGTGTGGCTTAGGCAGCAGGGAGTTACTGTGGGGACTCCGTCGGGCTGGGAAGTGACTAGGACTTCCGGCACAGTCTCGAATAGCAGGCGTAAGAGCCTTGTTTCTAATCTTAGGGGAACAGCATTCAGTTTCCTGGGGGTCGGCAGACTGTGGCTTGTGAGAATACGCGCGCGCGCACGCACGCACGAGCACACTGACACGCACGCACGAGCATACTGACACACGCACGTGCACACTGACACGCGCACGTGCACACTGACACACGCAGTGCACACTGACACGCGCACGAGCGTACTGACACGTGCACGAGCACACTGACACGCGCACGAGCACACTGACACACGCAGTGCACACTGACACAC